>JASPKZ010002619.1:0-58427 GCA_030220185.1 Diploptera punctata
GAAAATGAATTAATAACCTGTAATGTTGGTTATAACATACAGTTTAATGTGCTTCATTTTTTCTCAATTAGGGTGTATTCTTACAATATTGCGATCCTATTTGGCAATAAATAGTATGATAAAGTTGCAGTGATGAACGAATGAAGTAAACCAAACATTTCTCACTTGCTTTCAAACATCACCGTTTACATTAAATATATACATATTTTAAAATACCTATATTTAAATAATAATTTGTGAGCAAAAACTGAATTTTATTAATTAAATAGTCCTAACAAATGCCTCTCTTGCTTTTCAAATCCTCTAGATAATATAGGAATCACTCGTGGCATTACTTATAATAACTGATAAGAACTAATACTGTAGTTTTATTTATTCTTGTCTTCACAAAATGCAGTGGAAAATTATGATTATTAACAGAAATTGATTGCTAGTGATTTGTAAGAACTAAACCAATCAAGGCAGAGTTGCCTCAGACATGTAATACCTTTAGTTTAGCTTGGAGTAAGTTTATGTCTACAGTATCAAAGACTTTGCTGTAGTCGAGTAGAACTGTTGTCACTTTTGTCCATAGAACATTTAATGTTCCCTATAACGTGCAGAAGTGCGGTGTTTATGTGATGTTTCGTTCCAAAGCCAGACTTGCGTTCATCAAGAAAGTTACATAGACTGTTAGATGTGAGTATATTATATAATCCAGTTCTTTAAACAAACAGGGAAAATATTCTGATTGATTTTGAATTACAGAGGATGTCTTTGATTTTACTATTGAAAAAAAAGTAAAAATTGGTAGTTGATTGTTATTTGTTACCAAGTTGTTACAAGGACGGAGAAAAGTCTTAACACTTAATGTCATATCACTGATACAATTACGCGTTATTTGCTAACACGCTCTGAACTATACAACACTTGTTTTCTCTCACGCTATGTTATGTTTAGTACTATGTTGATCTGTATTCACAAGTAATTAGAATTTACCACCCAAGGAAGCTAAATTATTATCTACTTACCTCCCTACTTAGTTCGATACAATGATGGCCTGGAAATACGTACAATTTAAAAACTCATTTATTAGAATCACTTGTACGCAAATTAATATATTTTGTTTGTATCTATTTTATATGTGATATCTGTTTCATAGTAACAAACAACACTATGTCAAATAAACCAATATATAATAATTATATACTGTCACGCAGCGGGCCTGGGTTCGATCCCCGGTCGGGACAGTTTTTGTGGGTGAGGTTTTAATCCGGGTTTTTCCTCACCTGTTAGACAAATGTCAGGAAAACTTTAAGGCCCAAACGGTCTCCGAAATCATTAGACCATCGCAATCATCATCATTCATATTCATCTTAGGATTAAGGACTCTCTGGCGCAACACTATCATCATCATCCATCATATCATGGGGGAAAGGTAGGTCTAACCCCGTCTTCCAGGCGCCCCAACCTCATAAGTGGGTTACAATTACGCCATGCCTGGAGAGAACATCAGGAATGGCGAAAGACAATCCGGGGCATTTGAAAAAAAATTATATACAATCTCGTGGTGTTAATATATATAGTCCATCGCAGTGGTCTCGAGGTAGCGAGTTACCTTGTTACGCAGCGGGTCCGGGAACGACTCCCGGTCGGGACAGGCTCTTGGGTGAGGTTTTTTCGGGTTGTTCCTCACCTGTAAGACAGATTTCAGGAAGCTTAGGGCCCAACGGTCCCGGAAAATCAGTCGGTCATCATCATCATCCTTATAATTTCATCTCCCTTCACCGCTGTGGAAAGCAACGAAAGCTACCACATCTATAATTCCCTAGTAAAGCTGCAAACATGGCATTCAAATGCTGTGATTGCGGTGAAAGACCTGCCAGAATTACTATAGTATATCCATCCATCCATCCATAGTAATTCTGCCCGAAGGCAGGTCCTACAATGCAATCATAGCATCTTCATGTTATGCTTGCAGCTTTACTAGGGAATTGTAGGTGTGGTAGCTTCCCGTTGCTTTCCACACCGGTAAAGGATGATGATGATGATAATGATAAGGATGATGATGATGGCCATATGATTTCGGACACAGTTTAGGCCTTAAAGATTTCCTGACATTTGTCTTACAGGTAAGGAAAACCCCCAATAAAAACCTCACCGAGAAAAACTGGCCCGACCGGCGATCGAACCCGGGCCCGCTGTGTGACAAGGTATCACGCTACCTCGAGACCACAGCGATGGGCTATAGACACAAAAAAATGTAATAAAATAGTGAACGGGTTCCAAGAGCAAAGCTATCTTTTCAAGACTTAATAGTGATAACTTCGTTATTGAAACGCGTTGATTATTCTTAACTTTTTGTTTGGTGTTTGGAATTATAATATATATATATATATATATCATCATACGGTATCATGGCAGCTGCCGCCGTCTTTCGGAAGCCAAAAGTCATTCCTCTCTGTCCATCCATTGTTCTTCCTCCAATCCCCTGACACTCATAGCTGCTTGTGCCCCTTCTATCCAAGTTTTCTTCGCTCTTCCTCTGTTCCTCCTTTCTATTGGGATCCATTCCATAAACATTTTAGGCAATCTTTGCTCTCGCATGCTTTTTACATGTCCATACCACTGTAATCTCTTCTTTTCTATAATGTCTATAATGTCCGGGTCCTCCTGTACACCCATAATAAATAAATAAATATATAATATATATATATATATATATATATATATATATGAACTATGACAAATAGACTGTGAATGGGTCAGTCGATACATTAATCTATATAAATCGTTATAACATTAAAGTAATATATATATATATATATATATATATATATATGCGGCGAGTGAATAGCTCTTATCTATTATGTGTTAAAATTATTAGGTGTAGGAGTTCAGCTGAAACGAAAATATAAAAATCGCTCTAGCGGTCATATTTTTCGATGTTTCACAACAAAACACAGCAATCTTATTAAAACAAAACAAGGTAGGTATTTACAAGAAATGAGCGTCCACCAGATCGGCCAAGAATGAGAAGGGAGAGTAACATTAACCATGATTTGAGGGAAGTATTTTATACAGGGGACGATTATAAAACATCTCAGAATAGGGATGTAGCCCATATGTCCGCGCGGCCATGAACCTTGGAGTTCGACAGGGCTAGTGAGTTAGTTATATACGGATAACCTAGAATCCAGGAAGAAATTTTAATCCATCAATTATTTAGTTGTGTACAATGATTTGTATACGTTTTCCGTGACTGAGTAACCATTGCATACACTTAACAGTAACAGAGCACATTTAAGGTATCTATAACATTAGAATACAGTTAATATTGTTACAGTAGCGGCTAAAATGGGGCGGCGTGTATAGCGCATTTTAACACAACAAATATGCATATATTTATATAATTATTCCTCTTAGCACTGGAAAATTATTACCTAGTGGAGGCCATAGGTTAGTTATCGATTATAGGAAACTTAATAAGAAAGTAGTATTTGATTGTTTCCCATTGCCTACTCTGGAAGCGGCTTTTCAAATATTTCATGGAGCCACGGTATTTTCTGTAATTGATTTTTGGACCAATAAGTCTCTTACCAGTTCTGGGTAAACTTCTAGAACGATTAATATTGGCGCAACTAAAAACAGACGTCCAGGCAAAAAATTTACTTCCAAATTATGTTAGGTTTCTCAAACGCGCATAGTATCCCGCTACAACTGGCGAGACTTATTGATCAGATTGTCACAGGGTTCAACGCCAAAGGAGCACAGTAGGAATATTTCTAGACATTGAGAAGGCCTTCGATACAACCTGGATCAATGGATTGATATACAAATCAATAAGTTTCAATTTGGCACCAAATTTAATCAAAATTATATCAACCTTCCTTGTAAATAGGACATTTTTTGTATCTCCAGTGCACTACAACCTCTATGTCCCGGACCTGCCAAACCCTCATTCAGTAAAAAGCTGCAACATTCGCCGATGATACATGTTTTTACTTCGAAACCAAACTTAGTTCCATGCACCACCGAATCCAAACGTTCCAGAGATCGCTATCAGTCATTTATGACTGGTACTGTCTCTGGAATATTAAACTAAGTACTACCAAATTAATCCTGTTCACCAAATGTCCACAACCTCCACCAAACCAGCTAACTATCGGTGAACAAATTCTACGCAACGAGACTGCAGTGAAGTATGTTGGCCTATATCTCGATCCTAAATTAACTTTTAAAAATCAGCAAAAAATGCTGCCTACAAAACAGGAACAGGAACAGTCACGGGACACTAGCGGGATAAATAATGACTTTACAAGAAAATGTCACCAATACGTTTTTGTTAGTTGCGTGCCGATAACGTAGTATCCAAGAGGAAATTATATTCCATCAATTATTATGTTGTGTACAGTAATTATTATACGTTTTCCATGACTGACTGACCATAGTTTGCAGTTAACAATTATAGGACACATTCAAGGCATATAGAACATTAGAATGCAATTAATATTATTACATTTACGACTAGGAAGGACTAAAGTATATTGTTTAACAAAGGGGTTTGTAAAATAAAACGAATTAATACGACCAAATCATCAAACAAAAAATTGGTAAATTTTTTCGTGTTTTTACAGGTTCTAGCACTAATATTAGATTAAAATAATACACTTTTGGAACATTATCATATTGAATCAGAAAATTTGATCCTTAAAGATACATATTACGCCAAAACAATTATTCCTGCGTCAATTTTAAAATTTTCACCTCGGAATGACATTTTTGTGGAATCGCTCTATAATATTATTGCGAGAATAATTGCTGTATAAATTTGCAGTTTAACGTTTTTTAGACACGTTACCGTTACGGGTGTCCCTATAATTCGTAGACATAATCACTACACAGATTCGAGTAAAGAAAGGAATAAATAATAGTTTAAAAAAAGGAAAACAACACGTTTTATTAGAAAACCGAAATAAAGAATGAAAAATAATTTTAATTTCCAACGCGCTTGGGATAAAATTAAAGTGATCAAGAAAAAAATCATCTCCAACAAATCTAGAATAAAACTAAAGTTAATTACAAAAAAAATAATTTGCATCAAAAGCGTGGGGTGCTTTATATCAATTAATATATTCTATAAACAACAGATATTGGTAAAGGTAAAGTCTCTAAGAAGAAAACGTAATAAGCCATAAAAAACACTCCATGCTTTGTGAGGGAGGAATAATTAAGGGTAATTCTGTTTTTGGTTTTATAGGTTAATAAAGGGATGTTTGGGCGCCAGGAGTATCGAAGGAACGCTTCATGTGTGAGATAGTGGGTTGCTCAGATTGGAAATCGGTAGAGTTGAGGTTCTTTTCTACAGGGATGACAAGGAGCTGGTCGGCTCAAGACTACGCTAGATGAATATTAATAAATAGGCTTCATTAATCGAAGAAGTGGACACTGGGTACACTTAATGTCGGACAACGTACTAACCGCAGGAACGCGCCTTTAGAGTTCAGAACCAGAATCTCTGAGAGTCTATCGTGGCCAAATTATTTCTAAGGATGAAATTCACCAAGTTACGTGTCAACTAATTGATGGCCGTTGTGTCGTTTACGAACTATGTCGATGAGTAGCGGAGAAGTCACGCCTCGGTGAGTTACGCAGAACTAAATTAACATAATTTAGAAGCACATAAGGAAAACTTCGTTTACCCTCTTTCTGTAATCGTGTCGTCATGGGGTCATTACCTTGTCGTGATATAACCCTTTACTATATTGGCTGCCAACGATTCCTTATGACCAAAGAAGGGATCGCTGTCTTTTGATTGGATAAGTTTTCACCAAGTTTCCTGGACGAATACGTTCATACAGTTTTATCATAAGTTCGTACACTGGGGAATTCCGGTCTAAGTTTATTATATAACTTTGTTAAGTCGGTGACCTTTTCCTGCTTGTTTGCTAGCTTGGCGCTCTAACAGTTTGTCTGGTTCCTTATAATGAGTTGTTTACTTCACGCTGTAGTTTCCAAGTCCTACATCAATTCTTTGTTCATAACCTGTCAGCGAAGCTCGGTTTAAGATCTTAGATTGCTGGTCTGCAGAGAAACGTCTGGCAATCCGCTAGTACAATGGATTTCCTCAAATGTTAACTCTTTTGTCATCGCTTCAAGTACCTGTCGTTTGACAATAGCGGTACCATTTTGTTGCTAAATTGTTTCTGTAATAACCAACTGATATTTTATTCCTAATCCTATCAATTTCTTTAATTTAATTTATTTTTATTTAATTATATACAAATCAAATCCCTCGTGTTCTCACGATTTGATTGCATATAAATTTCCTATATCTCCGACAATTATTTCGTCCTATAGAGATTTAACATATGTATGATAATAATACTCGTCCTGATTAATTAATTATTGTGATGTCTCAATTTAAGAGAGGCTGAGTGGAAGATTGTTACAGCTTTTGATGGTAAAATTATTTTTTTGTAGATAACTCTAGTTTTATTCTAGATTTGTTGGAGATCATTCTTTTGTTGACCACTTCAATTTTTCATTTTTTAGTTCGGGTTTGTAATAAAGCGTGTTTTTTAGTTTTTTACACTATAGTTTATTTTTTTAGTTTAATTGATTGTCATAAACCAGAATCCCATGAAAATTTAATTTCTTACGATATTTTTAGTGTCTACGCACGAATATAATTATATTTTTAAAATTATTATTATCTAACATTATTATAATATTTTTGATTATTTTAATATAGACAAAAATACTATGTCGGACGCACTGCGACCGATATCACCTATTACAGTGTAAAAACATAGGAACATCGATAACAGACTTCTGTAAGATATGAAAGCAATTCTTTCTACCTGGCCATTGGCTGCAATAATATAGATAAAAATAGTTACAGTTAATCGTATCCTACTAATATTTTTTTGGGTGAAATGCAATGTGGTAATTTTACAAAATTGTCATTAACATTTTACAGAATAAGATAAAAATCTAAATATCCTAAATATCTTCGAATTCGATACTGTTGTGGTATGAGCTAAAAGTAATACTTTTCTAAAAAAATCTCCTGACCGGATTTGAACCAGCGACCTATGGATTACTGAAATTATATACAACTACAGTCCACCACTCTACCAACTGAGCTACCAGAGGATATAATATTAATTTCTTACAACGATGGACTAAAAAGTCGATAAGTCCGCAATCTATTATACCGGTATTAATTTTTTGATGTCCTGATGAACTTGGCCAGGATCATAGAAACTAATTATGAAATTGTTGTATTTTTCATTGGTCCTTTACTCGTATACAAAGTTTCAAGTCGATCCAATGTTTTTAAGTGGGTGAAAAATGTGTTGAAAGATTCCGTTACATAGATAGACAGATACAGGTCAAAGTAATACAAAGCGTGTAAAAACACAGAAATTACGTGTGTGTTATGTCAAGTAATATTATTATATTATTATTGGACATATATAAATCCTGTTTCGCCTAAAGGTATGTTAGGGTAATAGTTTGTGACAAAGTTGTGGTACTTTATATAATTTGATCTAAACCTGAGTTTTTTATGAATGAATCTTATTTATTATTCCTACTTTCTGTAAAGGTTTGTATGTAACAACAATTCTGAAAATGATTTGAAAAAAAAAATTCTCTTTCGGCTTATATACAATTTGGATTAATAATGTCCTTCGCCTGTCAATAAGGCTGTTGTGTACCTTGTAGCATAAATAACCCTAAGGCGATTTGATATTTCGTTTAGTTAGTAATTTTGAAATTCAAGTGAACTTTAAATCCAGCAAATTAAGTTATTGCCAAGCCTACTCTAGTGCTACGGATGTCAGTCCCAAACTGCCCTGTTGTATATATAGTGGGTGTCAAAAGTATTCATTCACATGATTTGATAGAGGTAATTTTATCGTGGAACACCTGAATATTTTATCGAAATTAGTTTTTGTCTGAAGTAGGAAACTTTTTCAGCATATTTTCATTATACTATTATCGAAACAAACAACATGTTAGCTAGAAAGTAATGTGGTTAGAACTTCTGACTGCAGTCCGTGAGGTCCTAGGTTCGATTCCCGATCAAACTGCAATTGTTGTTTTCGCCTAAAGCATTATTCTGTTGTCGGTAACATTTTCTACTATTTTGAACGTATTCTAAACGCATCTAAAAAAAACACTGCATATAATTCATAAGTAATGTGAAAAACCTTTATTAGTTTCCAAGAATTGTTCGAAATTCTTGACGTTAGATGGCAGCACATTATCTGTGAAACTAATTCTTCGACATATTTGACCTTGCGTAAAGAGAAATGTAAATACATTAAAACACATTTATTTTTTCCGTACCACCCCAATTAGGGAATCTCTATTAATTCTTATCCATACTCATTTCTTACACAATTAATCACTAGTTGATGCTTTATTTCTGTTACAAACCGCGCGTAATATTGTTCTGACGTCATAGTGATGACGAATATGTGACGTATTGTGTATAATTGTTATATTGTTATATGGCTCCGGCACAACGTTTATTAGTAAGAAAATTATACATGATTTACATAAGGCTTATACATTGTATAACTAAACAACTGATAAAAGCCTGTATAAGAGATTTTTTTTAGTAAGACTGTTAATGTTTAAATGTATTGTTGGTAATGTGATTAGGAGTGACCACAAAGATCTACTGCCGTGTTCTATTTTAAGCGTGGTGTACTTTGTATGTGCTCCCCATTCTATATTACTATACAAAAATGGGAAGAAATAGCCAACTTTGAAACTATATTCAATACTTTCATTAAATAAGACTACATTTGTTATTTTCTCAATGCTCTTTTTTCTAGTGAAAGGTACACATAGAGAATTGTCTTACTTTATTTTATTTTCCAATTAGTACACCATGCTTCTTATTCTGTTAGCTGCCTTTGCATCGAGTAGTAAGCATAATAATGATTCATATTCGATGCAAAGACATGAATATCATCTGCAGAAACAGAAATATCTATAATTGATTTTATTGGCAAATCGACAGTAGAAACATAATATAATGTTGGTGACTATTTAACTCATGCTCCAAATGGGAATCAATGACCAATCACGTTTCAATGTATTTTGTTTTACAACCAATGACAGTCGTGTTTCACCTCGATATTTATCGAATTCTGTTTACCAAAATAAAAAAGCTGCTGCTTTTTAATATTCTGAACAGGTCAGAGCATTAATTTGCAGTGACTGACTCTCGAACAAATGCGTTGAATATAGTAAATAATGAACAGATTCCTTGGAACTACACATTTGGTAATTGTGTGTTCAATAATTGTGTTTTTAAATAATGATTTTTACGGAGATGTTTCTTAAAAAATAATTAATAACTTTTAATGTTGGTTAAAATATAGTGTTTGATGTGTTAGATATTTTCTCCACCAGGGTGCATTCTTACAATATTGTGCTCCTATTTGGCAATAAATAATATATTCTAGTTGCAGTGGATCAACAAATGCAACATAACCACACATTTCTAATTTGTTTTCAAACATCACCGTTTACATTAAACATATAAATATTTTTAAAATAACTATATATAAATAACGATTTGTGACCAAACAGCTAAATTTTATTGGTTGAATAGTCCTACCAAATGCCACTCTTTATTTCTACATCCTCTAGATACATTGGAAATCACTCGTGGCGTTACTTATGATAATACAGATACCTGTGGTACTCCCGCTGTAATTATTTTAGTTTGGGAGAGGGCACCCGTGTGTATAAACTTAAAAGATATGTTATTTTAGTAACCATTCATGTTTTTTTATTAAGAATAAAGAAGTTTCAAAACTTAGCACTTTGTAAATATGTCCCCGGTGCCAGACATTATCAAAAGTTTTTTTTTTTTTTTTGGAAGTTCAAGAATATACCTAGGGTCGTGTTTTCATTGTTAATCGATTCCTTTAATTTTTCGGTAGTTATAAAAATTGCAATAATGTTGATTTATTTTTGACAAAGGCATGTTGTTGAGTAATATTAAGAATGTGGGATTGTATTAAAATCAAAATATGTTTTTCCAATACTTTTGCTGTAGAATTAATCAAACTTAGAGATCTATAATGTTGGGGTTTATTTTTCTTTTGTTACCTTTAGGAAAGAAGACCAGTAGGGAGGCTTTCCAGACCTCATATATATATACATATACTGAGAACTCAATATTGCATTAATTCATTATTTTTAAATATAAGAGATTTTTATTCAAACGTTGTAGCGCTTGACAATAGATAGTCCCGGAGACGTTTTATTTGGAGTATTTTTAATTAGATATCCGAGTTTAACAGGGTTGATCCATGATGAAATCGGAGTATCTGTAACGTATTATGAAATTCTTCTATATTTCAATTTAGAGGAATGACGTTTGGTTTTCGGAAGACTGTGCCAGCTGTCAGTGATACCGGATGATGATGATGATTTTAATTTATTTGTTGTACTGAATTTTAATCGGATTGAATTGCGTCGTTCTCTTCGAATGCCCTTTTCCAATAGTTAGCTAAAAAATTTACTTCATCAGCGTCCTTATAAATGAATCGTCCTTGATCAGCTTCCAGAGGGGTATTGCAGAGTTTCTTATTATTTCCTAGTTTATTAATGAAATTCCAAGTATTTTTGTTTGAATACTTTTATTTATTTCTTTTTCTAAAAAGGTTCTTGTATCTATTGATCTCTTTTGTAATTAATTATATTAGAAAATGAACTACTGTTTTGTCCCTAGGATTTCTGAATTTATGCCATTTTTTCGGATTTTGTTTTGTTTGTAATCATTTGTTGAATTAAATGGTTTTCGTTTTATATAAACGTTATTACAATAAATGGGATTCTTATGATTTGTTGTATTTCCTTTTGTAGTACATGTTATCGTGTCTTTTTACAGTTTGGAGTAATAATCAATTTCTTCTTATGTGTTTATAGTAACAGTATGCGGGAGTACTAACATGTTTTGCAATTTAGCCAATCAATTTATTTTTCATCTAGATAGTCGTCAGAAAAGTGTTTAGAAATCGGTAATTGTAAAAAACACTGGGAAATAATCCGATTCAAACTCATGCAGGACGCAGAGATTGTTATGTTGGATGTTTTTCGCACAAAGACTCATGTCTAAAATATCGTGAGCCTCCAGCTGATTGTTCGGATAAATGGTTGGCTCGTCAGGGGTTAAAATATTAAAACCATACATATCTGATAATACGTCAGTTAATTTTCCCCGAGCATTTATTTTGTTACAGCTCGATTTAGTATTTTTGGCATTAAATTTTCCCGTGAATATAATATTTTGTTCCACATTTATTAGTTCTTTAAGTTGGGATTGATTAATGTTATTGTTGGGAGAATAAACACAGCTCTTCAAAAAAAAATGTTGCCCTGGATATCTCACAAGCGAATTTTTATGTTTTCAAGTGCACAGTTTACGAATATATTCATGAAAGTGCTGAATGTGCTCTAGTTTTTATGATTTTTGCGTATCATATCTTAAACAGTACACGGTTTGTTACTAATAAAATTTATGTTTCCAGTGATGATTTGATATCTGCGCAATTTTTTCGTGCATACATAGCCTACATCACGTGATCCCCACTCTCACACCCCTCACTCCGCACATCGACCATGATGTCAGTTATTTGACAAAATTAAAGTACTCACGACGTGCATCTGGATATGATAAAACAATTCGTCAAAGCGTTGGACAAGGAAGGAGAATGTTTGTAGAAAATTTCCTAAGCTCAGCATGGAAAAGTTAAAAGGCGGAATATTTGATGGTCCTCAAATTCGGCAATTGATGAAAGATGCAAATTTTATCGAAGTTATGAATATTCCGGAAAGTGAAGCTTGAATGGGTTTTGTATTGGTAGTAGAAAATTTACTAGGTAGCTATAAAGCACCAAATTATAAAGAAATTGTGCAAAACATGTTGATACGTTTCAAGATTCTGGGAGCAAATATGAGTATAAAGTTACACATTCTCCACAGTCACCTGGATAGATTTCCGGATAATTTAGAAACTTATAATGATGAACAGGGAGAGCTCTTTCACCAGGATCTAAAAGTAATGGAGGAAAATTATCAGGGTAGATGGGTTTCGTCACATGATGGTATATTACTGCTGGTCTTTAAAAAGAGATTGTCCCCTAAAAAAAATTATAGAGAAAAATCTTATAAAAGGCGTTTCACTGAAATATAAGATGGGTTTTCGACATTTTTCTTTCTATTTATGTCGGTGTATACTAATTAAAAAACAATTAACATAAATGTATCTGTTATATTTTTTCATATTTTCCGATGTTTGTAGTGTAAAATGAAAATAAAGATATAAACAGAGCAAATCTTCCAGAATCGTTGATAGTTTCATGAATAGTGAGCATAAATATATCCGAAATTAATCTTATATCAAGGACAACAAAACTACTGTTGACCAGTGTAATAGATGGAGCCGATAAGTGTGGGTGTATTATATTGATAGGGACTTCATCAGTAGACTGTCTCATTATCATTAAAATTAAGAACAAAAATTGTATGGGAGTGTGGAATATTTCCTTTAATCAATATGCGCACACCCCTATAAGGCTGTCTGATTTCTTTCCTATGCATTTTGTAGTATTTAATTTTTAACTTTTGTAATTTGATTAATTTAGTCTCATTAATTAAAATTATATCTAAATTAATTTTGTTAAATAGCATTAGTAAATTCTTAATTTGCTTTCTGTGCCTTAAGCATTAAAGTATATTAAGAGTCGTAGCGATTTCCCGTCTTTAATTAACAGACATTAAAATCCCTATTTTAGTAAAAGTGTCCGGGGCTGTCCTAAGTTTAAACATAGCTTGTTTGAATCTCGCCACTCTCTTTAAAATATTTAAATCTGTAATAAATTTTAAAATTTTCAAAATATTCTTATATTATATCATGGGTTCTGATTTAATTTCTATTCTGTTCTTTCCAAATTGGTTTTAAAGTTGGAAATTCTCTCACTATTTATGTTAATTATTGGATTTTGTTTTTGTCTTCGGAGTTTGAAGGTTCGACATAATTTCTGAAATATTTGGACAATTTTTGCCATTTGCAAGTTGTTCTCCACCAACATATTTTTTAAATATTTTTGCGTATTTTTTGGGAGTTCAAATGATCTTAATTAATTGTATTTATTTTTGTCTTTTTAGCAATATTTCTAGAATTAGTATCATTACATATAATAACTTTTTCATCCATTTTGTTATTGAAACTATTTTAACTATTTAGTAATTTAATTTCGTTTTTTAATTCGTTGCTGATTAAAAACAAAATATATTTTAGACTAGACGATAGTGTCGCGATTTTAGGTTTATTGACCTCGCCCACACAGAGAATTATGGGTTAAAAAAGTAACTTATTTGATGTAATACACAGTTGTAGCAGAGCGTCACTACTTACTTATGTTTAACGATGGAAATTCTTCTTTGAATATTCCGATTAATGATTCGTCTTGTTTCTTGACCTTGTTGAGCACCAAGTATACTTGAACTTCTATTAATATTAGATCTTTCTGAATTGTTAATCCCTGAAAAACAAAGGAAATATAAACATTAATATTTAGATATTATTTAGCTTGGATATCGCATGTGTATGGAGACGGACTAACACTCAACACCTTAATTAGAGGACCAGGATTTCTTTTGACGTTTCTTCCGAAGGAGGTTATCTTCTTTACGGCTAAGCTGTTCCTCCTGCCAATTGATCTCAGTTACACCATCTCTTCCTATAAGAAGCCAAACTTTCTCTTCCCAATTGGTGATGGTTCACATCCTCTTCCGCAGACAACTTCTTTGGTTTCTCGCCCAAGGTTTGTCCTATAATGGATGCCTGCCAATAGATTTGCTACTTTTGGTTTAGTCCTCAGATTTTGAAACATTCAATCATGTCCACTAATATCAACGTTATACAATGCCTAGTGTTCTGTTTGTTAGGTTTGTATTTAATTAAACTGCTCCTCTCTCTAGCTTATATGTGGATAGGCTTATGTGTTATTTATGTTGTGTGATCCTTTGCTGTCTTTTATGATGACCCTGGGACCATCATAACTAACTTTATTACATTTAAAACAATTAACCGTGAGAGAAGTTGGGTTGTTTGCGTCTCCCCAAGATTGAGCGGGAAATACGTTTATGTCTTTAAACCCTAGCTTTTTTCAAGACAGTTCCTTAGCATATGTTTTTTTTTCAAAATGTAATTATTTTGTTTAAAGTTACCTTAAATTATATCTGAAAGACGATGTTGCAATAATTAAATTAATAACATAAAATACATAGTTTGAAATCTGAGGGCAAATAAGCGATGTGATTTAATTTAAAAAATACAGAGAAGCATCGAAGGAAAAACATATATTAACAAAATCGATGTTTCAAACAAATCGATAATCTGGAGTTTATAAAGAAAAAAGAAAAAATACGTAACAAATTCCCATACAATAATATACGGCATCATGTTTTGGTTCAGATAAATGGGACTTGCGCTTGATCGATTCCCGATGGGCAAGACATTTTCTCATGATATTTGAGCCAGTCTGAGGTCGATACCTACGCAGAATCGTAAGAAATTTGCGAAGTTGTAATCAATAGCGACTATAACAGCTGAGGGACTCGACAGGATGACCACTCGTCACATGGAATCTTTTGATTATCGCCTGCCCCCTGTTGGCCTGGTAATGTAAGGGTCATACACCAGGGCGTTTAATTTAGTTTAAAGAATGGAGTTGCTTAATTTTAAAACAGAATAACAAAGTGTTATATAAAGTGATGTAAAACTGAATATTTGTAACATTAAAGAGAAATTTGTCATAATGATCAATAAGTTAAATTTAAATGATACATGGTATATCACCAAACAATAAGCATTTAAACGAATGTAAATATGATATTTGAACAAGTATTTAAAAACTACCTGAAAGAAAAATTGTTGTCTATTGATCTTCCAAAAACTTCAATTATGCAAATTGAGAGATTTAGCTATATTCAATTTGATCTGGCAAATGTTAATACTTTTTTCACTTCCATTAAAGTGATTTTTTTGTTTAGTTTTACATTCAGTGGCGTTGCTTCGTAACATTATAGTTATTACGTCACAATTGTTGTTGTCGCTGTGCAACAAAGCCCATTTTATACAGAAGTTTTATTAAGTTCACATTTTAATGAATCTCTTCTTCTTCCTCTTCTTCATAATGTGTATTATTTTCATCCTGTTTATTTCCAAAATCACTCCGCGGAGGAAGACGCATTGGATGTTCAGCATTCGCTGTCTATCCATCTCTTGGCAGGTCTTCCTCGTGTTCTTCTCCCGTAAATTGGACTATCTTATTTAACTCTGTTTGCAAAGTCGATTGTCTTCCATTCTCTCTATGTGACCTTTCCAATATTTTCGTCTAATTTTAAATAATATTAGGTCTAATTTAAAGCGCGAAATCCCTACATTGATTTAAATATCTAATTACATCTACTTCTCTCGTGTAATCTCCAGTTTAAATATTCATCAGCACAGTTTTATCTTCAAAAAATGGCATTAAGTTATAATATTAGATAATATGACATTGGGAATGTAATATGTAGGAATAGCGGTCATGGGGAAATGGCGGTCTGTGGATTATTTTAAATAGTATGGTAGGTCTATAGGCTACATAAACTCGTAAATAGGTGCTGCTCTCTAACTGCTGATTAACGAAACTACTGTGAACACTTCCGGAAGTCATTGTGATTATAGTTTCTTAAAAATTTGAAAGTGTATGTTTTGTGAATCTGGCTTTCACAGCAATCGTTCTTTAAATATTTTATATAAGTGCAATTTTTTGTCTAGTAAATTGATATTACTTTTAGCTATACACGTTCCTGGAACACAAAACAACACGGATTGCAGCAATATTGTGGATAACTATCATTTATTAAATGAGCAAGTGACTTTCAAGTTAGGTTAAACATTTGTGACAAGGTGACTGGTATTACCCCCCTCCCTCCCCCTGGTGATCGTCATTCCACCACATGAACTTCATATTCAAAAGTCGTTCATAAGATTACACCACAATAAATACTGTAACCACGTTAAGCTTCTAGCTAATATGGTCCAGGGTTTGAGTCCGAAAATGGAATCAAACGTAATTTTAACTATCAAAAGAAAGCTGGTGAGAATGATTAGCTGCATGGAGTTTTATATAAGAGTCCATTTATAACTTTTAGGAATCCCTAGGCTGTTAGTATTAATAGGTTTCTGAGTTTCTCTTAGCGTGAATTTTCCATTTCTTCGAAAAATTTGAAGAACTAGCCAATATGCATTGTCAGTTATATTTATATGCAATGTGCATAAACTGGATATCAATATCAAATATTCCACATCTCGTCTTACAATAAAAGAGGCCTGAACGTGCCTTAGCTATGTTACTAGTTGGAAACGAGTGAAAATATTAGTTATTTGTGCCATGAATGCTTCTGGCAGTTTCATTCCCCCGATGAAGTATTCCAACTAAATATTTTGTTTTCTCTGTTAAATAAGATTTACCGCCTTCTGCCAGATACGAATATTCAAGGACAGGATGGACAAGTGAACATCTTCATGATCTGCTTCGAGCATTTCACTCTCTGTGCAAAATCTTAGAAAAGCAATCCTGTTCTTATGTTCGATATTCCCAGCAGTCACTGGATTCTACCGAGTAACGTGTTGTGCAATTTAATTGTTTTGTTAACTTTTATCTTAAAATAAATTTGGTAGATTTTGTTGATCTCTAAACACGTAGACAGTTAACTTAACAACGTATAATTTTTAATTCTGAGGACAAAATAATAAAAATTAAGCAGTAGTGTAACTTGATAAAAATAATAATAATTATTATATAATATCCTCAACTCGTGTCCAACACAGGGTCGGGACGAGGGGTGAGATGAAGCACATATATTTATAGAAGTCTGTAAACGCCAAATGTGCCGGTCGATCACGTCTGACGCTACGTCACAGGGGCGAATGAACGAAATGTTTGAGATGAATTTGGAGTAATCCTGAATTGAAATTTGTGGCAGGGGAAACGGTACAAATCTACAAAGATCTAATTACTAGTGTAAATGATTATATTAAAATACGGATATCCCAAATAATTCCACATCCTGAAGTTTATTAATAAAATAATCAATAGACGGAAGAACATAATTGACTTGGAAATTTTCATATACTTAATAATGTTGGAAATTAATAATGAATCGGGATGAAACACGATGCCTTGGTGCGGAGCTACGGAACGTGCGTTAGTTCGATTCGGTACGAGGAAATTTTTCTTATGCAATTTTGCGCAGTTTGGGACCGATGCCCAGGCAGCATCATGAGGAATTATGGTAGCTCTAAAATATAGCGGCTCCAGGTTGAGGCTGACCACATGTTATCCATATACTAATTAGATTATCGACTTCTCTGAAAAAAATATAATACGCCTAAGTTGTTAGACAGTTGCAGGCCTCTCGCGCCAAGAAGTTTTTTTAAGGGTTAAAGAACGGAGAAGTTTAATAAAAACAGTATAACACAATATCAAGTGAAATTATATAAAATATAATATTTCTAATTTGAGAGTAAAATTTGTTATAATTTCAGTTAACATGCCTTATACACATCGCAATAAATCATAATGACGTGCATTTAAACATTGATAAATGAGATATTTGAAAATGTATTTAATATTTACCTGATAGCGGAAGCGTTGTCTGTAAATCTCAGCTACACAGATTAAACAGTTTTGAATCCAATCTGTAAAATATTATTATTTTATTAATATCATTAAAACCGTAATTTTCTATTTCATATTGAATGACGTTGCTTGGTAACGTTACGGTTATTGTGTCGTCATTCATGTTGTCAACAAGACGCATTTAGTCCATTTTTTATGAAATCAATGTTCTTTTAATAAATGTGTTAATTGTGCTTAATGGAAAAATCTCATTATACATTTAAATGGTTATTATATACAGTGGAGGAAATTGGTATAAAGGCACTTGTTAAAAGTGTTAACACAAGATTATTTACTCTTTCTTTGGCATTTTTCTATATTTACTTAGGAGTATAAAACACACACAAATAATGTCAAAATTAATTATCCATTTCCGTCCAAAAAAGGACATGAAAACTGAAACCACTCTCACATATGGGTGGGAAATGGTATAAAGGCACTTTGTGTATTTCACAGATTAAACCAAAAAGACTTAGCGCAAAGTTTACAACAAAGTTCTAAAATTTAGTTGAACCTCCATTGATGTTAATTACTTGGAAGATTCTCTGTGGCATTGACTTAATGAGGGTGTTTATTTCTTCCACTGAGATTGAAGCCCACTCTTCCTGAATAACATTTTTTCTGCTCAGTCACTGTCCCAAACTGCCGTCCACACACGCCTTGCCAGGATCCCGCATAAGTTCTCAATCGGATTTAAATCAGGACTTCTGACTGGCCACGTCAAAAGTGGTATTTCTTTATTCCTGAACCACTCCTTTGATTTGGCAGACACGTGAATGGAAGCATTATCTGGCTGAAAAATTAGATCTTCGCCGAATTCCTCATACATTCGTATCAATTAGGACTCCAGAAGCTCCTCAGTGTAGGACTCAGAATTCATCTTGATGCGTGCCACGCTATTTTTGATCTTCCTTTAAAGCAGAATGCTGCCCAAATCATAACGCCTCCACCACCGAAGTTTCTACTCATTCTAACTTGCTCTTCAGTACGGAGGTCGTGCCAGTAATACTGAAGGTCATCAGGCCCGTCCAGATTAAACTTCTCTCATCACTGAACATTACTTTATTCCATTCTGAGGTCCAGGACATGTGTTCTTCAGCAAAAGTCATTCTAACTTTCTTATGTGCATCGTCCAGAGGCGTTTTTCTTTTTCTTTTTAGGTTCTTGTCTTCTGACAGAATTTGTCTTACTCGTCTGGCTGTTACTGCAAACTTCAAATCAGCCTGGATTTGAGAAGAAAACATACTCTTACGTAAAATGAGACGTTTAGTGCGCTCAGACAATTTTCTTGTCCGTCCATATTTCCCGTTTTTTTCCATATGGTGAGCCCAGTTTGACAAAATTATCAATGACACATCTTGAAGCACCAATTTCGTAGGTATTTGTTTATTGGAAAGACCCATCTCATTGAAGGCACTAACTCTTGATTTTTCTTCATTTGATAGAGGCTTTCCACGTGGCATTGTACGTTCTGCTGACTTGTAACTGATGAACGATGCTCACAGACACGTCATCTCCATGTAATTGCAGTGTTTTGTTTACATTTATGTCTCTGTAAGAGCCAGAAGTTGACCTGCCTTTATACCGATTTCCACCCCTAGGACAGCGTTTTCTTAGATTTTACGTATTATTTACATTTACAATACAAAATGAGGAGACCTATATCAAATTATGTCCAAGATAATTACATGTAATCTATGACACACATACGGTATTTGCATAAATATTTCAGGTTGTTTTACTACTAAAAGTTAGTGGCTTTATACCAATTTCCTCCACTGTAAAGTTTTGATGCGGTGGAGCAGTGGTTATGCTCCTTGCCTCTGGTTCCGAGGGTCGCGGGTTCAAACCCGGCCGGGGTCCATGGATTTTTAGAACAGAAAAATCCAACGAGCAAATCCTCCGGGAGGGACATTAAGCTGTGAATCCCGAGTCCGAAGTATTTTCAGGCTCGTAAAAGATCCTTAAGTTTGAATAAAGAAGCCTCTAAGCAAAATTTACCGACCTCAACATCCTAGTAATAACTTAGTTGCCTGTTAGATGTCTCGTTGTATCGGTGTGTTGGCCGTATGCCGTCCATGACACCTGTGAGCAAATATTGTAACTAAAAATTAACTCGGACCAGTAACTCTTTATAAAGGAGAGGCTGTGGCTCAACAATGCGCTTCGCCATTATACATAGATTATACATTGTTTTCTCCGTTTAAATATTCATAATGGCAAGTTTAACTTTAAAAAAGTGGCTTTCTTGCAATATTAGATAATAATTTGACAACATACTTGTAGTACGCATAAGAATTAGATCACATTTTTTCTCTCTCTCTCTCTGTCTCTCTCTCTCTCTCTCTCTCTCTCTCTCTCTCTCTCTCTCTCTCTCTCTCTATCTATCTCTCTATCTCTCTCTCTATCTCTCTCTCTCTATCTCTCTCTCTCTATCTCTCTTCTCTATCTCTCTCTCCTCTCTCTCTCTCTCTCCTCTCTCTCTCTCTCTCTCTCTCTCTCTCTCTCTCTCTCTCTCTCTCTCCCCTCTCTCTCTCTCCCTCTTCTCTCTCTCTCTCTCTCTCTCTCTCTCTCTCTCTCTCTCCCATCGTAGGTGCTGTAATCGATACTCGTGGAATAGTGGTTAGCATACTTGCTGCTGGATTTAAAAAAGCCTGGGTTCGAACACGGCCAGTTAGTGTGAATTTTCAGGGCATAAAAATCCTTAGACTGGGTGCCTTCGGAAGCGAACTAAATAATTTGGTTCCCTGTCTAGATTCATGGTACGTAAAATATCTGAAACTTGAAAATCGAGACATTTGAGCATTTTTGGCCCTCTATCGCTCGGATTTGAATTGGGATGCTTATGATCTTGGCTTTTAAGAAGTAAGTTTATCGAAAAATAGAAATCATATCATAACACTGATTTCATGATTTGGTCTTTTCAAGTACGTTATGTTTTTTTCTCGACTATACATAATATTTATCTTTCTTTTGTAGGATTTTTTTCGTAGACTGACCTAACAACCAACCCCCAGCTTGGAGGATCAGTAAGTACTTGTTTAGGAATTTGTCCTATAGAAATGACACATTCTCTATGACTAACACGTTTCTCCTAACAGGTGATCTTTTTTTTCCACCATTTCTGATATTGGAAAGACCAACCTATCCTCCGCCATTAATAATTATTGCTTCATTGTCTCGTTCTCGTCCCTAAGTTTGCTTATTGCAGCAAAAGGGGGGGCTGTTAATAGCTACGTTGTTTCTGGTTTTAAAAAACTGAAATTCCCCACCTCTATCAAGGTCATTCAATCCCTAGGGGGCCAAATATTTGATAATTAATCAGAAACGTTACATGCACGACATAAGAATCCGTTCAGTTGAATTACCTAGTGAAATATGTTTAAAATTCAATGTAACAAACCATTGTCGCTGTTTTATGTAGTTTCAGTTATTGTGAACATGGCGCGATGAGGTTTAGTGCATTTCTATTGTATGTAATATTTACACATATTCTTGCTGTTTGCTGAGGAACTTGGGAGTTAAGGCGGGCGAAGAACCCTTTCATATAGGTTTTCAAAATACAAAAATTATCCTAATTTTGAACCATGTACCTTATAGTAGGCCTTTAACACATATATTATAGTTAACACGCATCGTCTCACTTCCTATGTACAAAACAGTAACATTATCACATTTAAACACGTCTGTCTTGAATTTAAACTCAGCTGACAAAGATTAATTCACATTAACTTTAGTCCTTTTTGTCCAGCGTTGGTTTGATAGTAAGATCCAGATTTCTGTTAGGATTTTAATATTCCACAAATCATTCAAATAATACGAGGATGTTCTTTATATTAATGAAAGCATTTGTCGAAAATTGGAAGAAAAAAAATATGTTAAAAAATAAAAGAAAAAAATAACTCACATTAACATCACATTAATCCTTTCTGTTAACATTGGTTATTAGGTCACACTTCAGTTAGATGTTTATATTGCTTCAATTAGAAGATAAACTTTAAAAATGTCTGTTTTTCATTTATAAATATAAAATATGAATGTCGATGACAAACAATGGGACTGACGTATTAGTTACGTCACGAATATATTTGTACTTTTTTTGCTATTTTATATTTAATTGTTTTTCAATTCTAGGAATAATTTATATGTCGCAACAAAATTTAAACTTTTTTTAAATTTTTCAATAACACAACCATAACATATATAGGCTAATGGAAACATTAGTTTTTCAACGTGGCTAATTAGTCAAGACCTTAAGGGTGTGGTTCTATAGATCAGAAGTCCACGGTTCGAATCTCGCTGAAAACCAGGGTTAGTGTGAATTTGCATACAATTTTATGAATAAGTTAAATTGAGGTAGAAGTGAAAAACAAAATAGGTTAATGGGAGAAGAGAATAATAAATAGAGGAGACAGCATAGTAGCCAAAAGTACATTTTTTTATTCTAAATTAGCTTTAAGTCCAATTGTAGTGGGTTCATTTATCATTCCTGTACTATTTTCATGGTTTATATAAAGTTTCTTCATATTTACGTAATATCTTATTATATCTACAGTATGTCAATTTGGTATTCATACATAGGCATTTTTATTAATAAAAATCCAATTTTCAGAAAGTTTTTAAAAGTAAAGAAAAAATATTTATCGTGGTTTGAAGGGAACACTAAGTTATATCTAAATATGTAGTTTAAAACTTAATTATAAAATAAACATAATTTTATAAAAATAAATAATCTTTATTACACCCAAATACAAGCCAATTTGCTATTCATACACTAAAGAAAACACTGCAGTGTATTTGCTTGTCTAACTTGCTTAAACATTAATGCAACATGAATACTCTAAGTTGTGCATTTGTTTACATCTGCCTACTGTGCTGGTTGTGTACACTGGCAGTCAGTCGCCTCCAAAATGGGTAAATGTAAAGAACTCAGTTCTGATCTCAAGGATACAATTGTAAATCTTGCACTTAAGGGATATTCTTTGAGAAAGATAGGTCGACTCATAGGCAAATGTCATGCAACAGTACAGTATATACTAAATAAATTCAAGTATAAAGGTTCAGTAGAGAATATTCCGAGAAAACCTACACAAAAGAAGTTTAAGTGAAAAGGAGGAGAGAACCATTGTGAGACAAGTGAAATTCAAGCCCAGAATTAGTGCTCCAAAATTGCGGTCTACCCTAGAAGTTTATACTGGTAAAAATGTATGTACTGAGACTTTTCGGAAGGTGTTACGCAGAAATAGCTATCATGGAAGAATGACTAAAAAAAGGCCGTATGTAAGTAAGAAGAACAGTGTTGTAAGACTACAGTTTTCAAAAGAACATGTAAATAAGGGGCAGGAATTTTGGAATAATGTTCTCTGGTCTGATGAGACTAAAATCAACTTGTTCGGTTCAGATGGCGTTCATAGAGTCTGGAGAAAAGCCAATGCGGATAATGATGTGACCAATACAACACCTACAGTAAAACAAGGGGTTGGGTCTATAATGTTGTGGGGGTGTATGTCGCAAAATGGGTTGGCAATATACAGTTCATTGACAATGTTATGGACAAATTTGTGTGTAACGACATTTTTCGTAAGAATGTTAAACAAAGTGCAGTAAAATTGGATACGTTCCCTACGTACATGTTCCAACAAGATAACGACCCCAAACATACAGCGGACATAAATAAGACTTGGTTGATACGGAACGTGCCAAAGCAATTGAAAACCCTCCTCAATCTGCTGACTTAAACCCTATAGAACATTTATGGGCGTTTTTGAAACCTAGGGTCCACAGCAGAAATCCTTCTTCCAAAGAAGAAATTGAAGAAGGTGTTTACTGAAGAATGGTGCAAAATCACTCCTCAGATATGTGATAGGCTTGTTAGATCCATGCAGCGTAGATGTCAAGCTGTTATTAAATCTAAGGGTTACCCTACAAAGTATTAAGGACAGTTCATTTTTTTCTTTCATTTTTAATTTTTTTTCCCCATTCTGACTGTATGAATAGAAAAGTGACTATAAAATTTACAACTTTTAAAGTTTTCTAATATATTATACGTTAAATGTTTATAGAATTTGTTGATTTGTATATATTATGTAAAGAAGTGTACCTAAAAATGTTTAGTTAATGGCAAAATATAATTGCAATATTCTGAGAATTAAAATTGTGCTATTTCAATTATAAAATCTAAGTGTATGAATAACAAATTGATATACTGTATATGACTTGTTATAAATTGATAATGTCCTCTCTCTAACTTACATCTGGATAGACCTGTGTGTTTATCTTGTATTATCCTGTGCTGATGGAACTGGAATCCTGACAACTAGGAACCAGCGAGGCCGGTCACTATAATACTAATTTAATGTGTTTCACAGTTCTTGTGCTCCGCCCAAGACATTAATTTCGAAGTTCTTTGTGGGTACATACAAAAAGTGGGTTAGTTCAAGAGCCTGAAAAGGAGAGGATAAATGTTGTGATTTAAATAAAAGTACCGTCATCGGCCACAATGTGAAAATGTATTAAAATATTCTGAAACAATTAGCCCGGGACGTTGCGTAATTGTTAAAGCAATATGCTACCGGCCGGAAGATTGCGGATTCGATTCTCTAAAGCGGCCCCTATACGATCAATATTTACGTCAATATATTGCACAATAAACGACATTGTACAATAATATTAAGCGTCTGTAGATAACATTGAAACTTCACGCAGTATATTGAGTCAATCAAAAGCAGTTTTGATTTTTATTGTGCAATCTAGTAAATATTGCGTCGTCTGTTGCGCAATACTAGTTCAGTTATGTGTTCTTATTATTTCACATGTTGACTGCACAAGTATCAACCGCGAACTAATTTATTGAGCAATAATATTGCACCGTGTGGGTTGGCCAAGTAATGCTATTGTACAAAATATTGTGCATATATTGTCGTAAATATTGATCGTGTAGCGGCCGCTTAAGAGTTATTGTTATTCACGCAGGTTCTTCTTCTCCTGAAGATATTATATAATCATTACAGGGAATCCTAACGTTATAAAAATTGTTGGATTCAAAAATATAAAAGACGTATTCATAATATATACCTGTTTAATTTTCCCACGGCCCATTGCTCTAAGTTTGAATGTGCGTCTCAACCAATTGAGTACGTTCTAAGTGTAAAGCCGTTGGGAAGGGCTGACAATCCGGTTGATTATCTTGCATCAAATGTCTAGAAATGTGTGAGTCTTTACTACTCAATATCCCAAGGGCTTCCTAAGTCCTGCAGTGGGATAAATAACAGACTTATAGCAACTAGCCGTGATATAAAATGGGATTGTGAGTATTTGCCTAATATACCTCGGGAAAGACGTGTATGCCTTTATATACTAGCTTTTTGTCATTAGATTTCATTGTTGTTTTTTATAAACTTCATTGTTTTTTCTTAACTTTTACATTAAATTAACCTAATCGATGATAAATGATTCAGGGAACAAATAACTTAAAAATGTATAATTTTGAAGTCTGAGAACAAATAAACGCCCTGCAACAAATTAAAAAAATATAGAATTATGAGAAAATTGATAAAATGGATATTTGAAACTATATATAACCTAGAGTTTATAAAAAATAAGCAATGGATGGAAGAGAGTTTGTTGATGCGGAAATGTTGATACATTGATAATGTAGATACTGAAAGATGCAGCTTCTAAGACATTCACGCCTTGTCGCAGAGCTATCGAACATGCTCTGGTTCGAGTCCCCTATCGGAAGAAATTTACTGACTGAATATCAGCTAGTGTTGAACAGGTGTTAGGAATATACCGATATATACCGTGTGTATAACATTTTGGGAATCCGACGGGTTCCACTTATCACACATCTACTCTCCTCTGTGGACTGCGGCTGTTATACAAAGTGCCACGCACATTTATCGCTCCATGAGTTCAATTTTTGTTTAAAGATAGGAATGGCTAAATGTTAAAGCATAATAACAAAATGTTATCTAAAATAACGGTAAAATAGAATATTTCTAAGTTTAGAGTTAAATTTGTTACGTTAATAATGAGCTAGCTATGTCAGCCATTTAAACGATGATAAATGTGGTATCTGAAAATGTATTTATATTACCTGATAGAAAAAAAGCGTTTGTCATTGATCTGTCTAAAATTCTTAGCAGTATAACGTTATAGACAAAACAGTTTTGAATTCAATTTGTGAAATATTAATATTTTATTAATTTAAAATATTTTTCAATTTCTCATTTAGTGGCGTTGCTTCGTAAAGTACTCGTAAATTATTGCATATTTTTGTTATTGAACAAGGCGCACACATATACAAATGTTTTATGAAAGTTCTATCTTCTTTGTAAATTGTTACGGTCAAAATGTTCCCCAAACTTCATCTGGACATCATGTATCATATTCGCCATGTTTTAGTGTGAATGTGTGTGTGAATGGTGTGTTTCGTCTTAATGTTGTGTTGTCTTGGAGGAGCCCTGGTATTGAGCTGAGGCCAACCATGTCCTTGTGCGGGTAAAAACGTATGTTTGTCATCCATAGTTAAAATCCTTCTCCGGACAATGGTGGTCTGAAAGGCCGGGTGGCGTGTCACGCGTAAAAGTACCGTACGTGTGAGGTTAAACCACGCTAAAGGAATGGATGTATATATAATATTAACTATACGTCCACCGCTGTGATCTCGAGGGTAGCGTGCTGTCTTGTCACACAGCGGGCCCGGCTTCGATTCCCGGTCGGGACAGGCTTCTGGGTGAGGTTTTTTAGGGGTTTTTTTTCCTCACCTTTAAGACAAATGCCAGGAAGCGTAGGGCCCAACGGTCCCCGAAAATCAACAAACCATCATCACCCTACTCCGGTGTGGAAAGCAATTGGAAGCTACCACACCTATAATTCCCTAGTAAAGCTGCAAAGCGAAGCATGAAAATGTTATGATTGCAGTGAAAGACCTGCCCTCGAGCAGAATTACTATGGACAGATTAACTATATGAAGCGGAAAAGCCCAACATCGAATTAAACAACAATTTTCTCGTGGAATCCCTTGTTTAAAACCACAGCTTTAAAATGTGACACTAAGTAAACTTTTTGTTAATTTGACATTGGATGGAAGTTTGGACGAAAGAGAGTTGATTAGACAGGTGAATGGAGAAGGCTACATAAATTTGAACTATGTGGTTTTTATAGAAAGCCAGATATTAATAAGAATAGTTAAGTCCAGTGAATTGCAATGGGTAGGACATGTGTCAAGAATGTGGAATAAAATATGTAGTGGAAGCTTCTTTATAGGAAAACCAGAGGGAAAACACGCAATTGTTTGACCAAGAATGAGGTGAGAGAATAACAATTAACCATGATTTGAGGTAGGTAGATTGTACAGGGAATGATTGGAAATCATTAGATCAGGGTAGGGATGTATGGAGAGCTTATGTCTGTGCGGTCATGAACCTACGGGTTCGATTATGCCAGTGAGTTGGTTACCAATTATGTATGTAATATTCATGCAAATTGAAAAATGTTATCAAATATATTCTCTTTGTCCTATGCTTCCTACTTTTTCTTGAACGACATAGAAAATCTTGGTGGACTAATGGGTACCATGCGTCCATCTGGCTCCCAGGGTCACGAGTTCAAACTCTCAGAGATATACTTAATGTCATTAGTTATAATCATCGTCATTACCGAGTATCTTTTAATGAAATAAGTAAATGAATATTCAATGCACATTGATTGTGATTTGGTGTTGGCCTGTCTCGTTATCGTCAAGATTTCAAGTTTATTTAAGATATAATTAATTATCATAATATTGAAAATATTTAGCGTTCTCAACTCGATCGCGTCGGCAATGCTACCTTTATGTATAAATTGATTTAAATTCAAGATATTTAAATATATTATTGTTATCGTATACGGCGTTTATTTATTTTTATTTAATATTTAATGTTCACAGATCCACTTTTAATGAAGTACATTTTCTTCCCAGTCCATTTATCGTGACACAGTATTATTTTGTATGCTCATTGTGATGCATAGTGCATATATATGTTAAAGTGACTAATTTTTTCTTTATCAAGTTACTATCTAACTCTTTTTATATGTAATTTGATCGGTCATAAACGTGGGCCCGCCTCTCGTTTTTTAGGCGTTATAATGTCTTTATTTAATATTTCTAATTAATATCTGTTTTCTTAATTCATTATCTTACAACGTTCATGCAAGACACTAACATTATATATCCATACAATTCTATATCATTTCCTTATTTACTGCTCACTTATAATTTTATTGTTATATTGTTATATAATAATGTCTCCGATTCCTTTTTTTTTTTTTTTTTTTTTTGCTATGTTCTGGGTTCGATCCCGATGACTGTCTACTTGTACTAGATCAGCTATTGAGTCTGTCTTTCACTGATTTCATGTCCGAGCTCGTGCATAATTACTAGGCTCTTTATCGAAATTATTTACATTATATAATCTTCTATTCGTCTCTATATCACGAATTCCGGGAAATATACTATAATTTTGTTTCATTCTAACATTATTATTTATTACGTCATTCTGCACTACGACCGACTTGCAAGGATATTTGTTGCAATCACTTGTCTCTACCATGGACCAAGCTTATATGTCTATGCGGTACTTCAAATACTCATTCTTTACTTTGGAGTTTTGTTTCTTTGTATCTAGTACACCGTTCCAATTTGTTTTCGGTTTGCCTGGCTACCTGGAAACTTGTCACTCTTACAAGCTTTCCTTGTTACTTCAGACATTCCTTGCTTCATAATTACATCAGATTTTTCACATATATTGTCATTCATATAACCTGATTCATTGTTATTAAATTCTATTCCCTTTATATTTTCATCCCCTATTTTACTATCTTCATCTTTTTCCTCAATTAACGTTTCTCCTATATTTATTTCTTTTTCCGCGCTTACATTATCCGTAGATTGGGTGATTTCGTCCTCTTTTAGGTCAATTTTATCAATTTCCTTACTGGATTGGCAATTTCTTCTTGTTCATCGTGTTTCCCTCTACTTTTTCCTGTAAAGCTGTAGTGCTGCTTTCGGTTTTATTCATTACCATATATCCTACTTGTTCCAGTTCTTTGCTAATATCTATTTTTATTGATTCAATTATTTCAAGTTTAGATTTATCATACATTTCCTTATTTTCCTGCATTATTTCAAGTTTAGATTTTTCATACATTTCCTTATTTTCCTGTATTATTTCAAGTTTAGATTTTTCATACATTTCCTTATTTTCCTGCATTATTTCAAGTTTAGATTTTTCATACATTTCCTTATTTTCCTGTATTATTTCAAGTTTAGATTTTTCATACATTTCCTTATTTTCCTGTATTATTTCAAGTTTAGGTTTTTCATACATTTCCTTATTTTCCTGTATTATTTCAAGTTTAGATTTTTCATACATTTCCTTATTTTCCTGTATTATTTCAAGTTTAGATTTTTTATACATTTCCTTATTTTCCTGTATTATTTCAAGTTTAGATTTTTCAAACATTTCCTTATTTTCCTGTATTACTTCAAGTTTAGATTTTTCATACATTTCCTTATTTTCCTGTATTATTTCAAGTTTAGATTTTTCATACATTTCCTTATTTTCCTGTATTATTTCAAGTTTAGATTTTTCATACATTTCCTTATTTTCCTGTATTATTTCAAGTTTAGATTTTTCATACATTTCCTTATTTTCCTGCATTATTTCAAGTTTAGATTTTTTATACATTTCCTTATTTTCCTGTATTATTTCAATTTTAGATTTTCCATACATTTCCTTATTTTCCTGTATTATTTGAAGTTTAGATTTTTCATACATTTCCTTATTTTCCTGCATTATTTCAAGTTTACATTTTTCATACATTTCCTTATTTTCCTGTATTATTTCAAGTTTAGATTTTTCATACATTTCCTTCTTTCCTGTATTATTTCAAGTTTACATACATTTCCTTATTTTCCTGTATTATTTCAAGTTTAGATTTTTCATACATTTCCTTATTTTCCTGTATTATTTCAAGTTTAGATTTTTCATGGGTTGTAAGGGGTAGTGACGTGTGTATAACCTCTCCTACCCAATTCTCATCCTCACCTTCTCGTGGTACAACCTGTTTTCACAAACGAGGCTCTGAGGACCGAGTCACGGCGGTATAACCGTTCCATCAGGTACTGAGTAAATGCGGTATCCTAATGTCTGTCCAGAGACTAAAAGGTAGCAGCCCTACCACTGGACTACTTAGCGTCGGGCCAGTAACCTGTCCTAAGGAACTTCAAAACTACTTTCAAGTCTCAACACAAAAAAAAACCAGAAGGAATTGAAATATGATGACCCACAGCAAAGAAATATGGTTAAAAGAAAACGGCACAATGATATTGTAAGATATGCAACCTGGAATGTCCGAAGCATCCATGAAAAAGAAGAGGAACTAGACAGTATATTTAAAAATAGAAACATTGATATTGCAGTAACTACAGAGACTAAGAAGAAACTTAAAGGAACGAAAGAAACACAAAATTATGTACAAACATATAGCGGTGTCGACAGGAAAACCCATGGACAAGCAGGAGTAATGATTTGGATTAATAAAACCATAAGAAATAAAATTCAACACTACACTTACTGGAATGAAAGAATATTAGAGCTTCGACTGAAAATAAATAGAGGTAATTTGACAGTTCTTGGTGTATATGCACCAGAGGAAGGCCGTGAAGAAGACAATGAAGAATTTTATAAAATATTACAAGAAATTTATAGCAAAATTAATAGAAATGATTACATTCTCATAATAGGAGATTTAAATGCCAGAGTGGGCAATGCTCAAGTCAACAATAATATTGGAACATTTGGCGAACCAACAGCAATAAGAATGGGACAAGATTAACAGATTTTGCTATCTACAATGAACTGAAATAACGAATACCTTTTACAATCATAGAAACATACATAAATATACCTGGCATCGTCAGGACTCAAAATCAATCATTGATTATTTCATTGCAAATAATAAGATTTTTAAATTGTTTCTCGATGTCAGAGCCTACAGAGGATATGATATTGGTTCAGATCACTACCTAGTAGAAGCAAGAATAAGATTTCCACCAAGATGGTTAAAAAAGAAGAACAACAACAGAGCTTAGAACAAAAGTACAAGGTAAAATTATTTTATGATGACAGCATTAAATGGTTATATTCGAGAAGAATTCAGCAATATATGGCTACAACTCCAGAAAGTAATGATGTCGAAGAAGAATGGAAAAACATTAAAATGATAATTCAAAATGCAGCTAATGAAACTTTAGGAAAAGTAAATATACAACAAAGAAGAAATAGAACTCTAAAAATCTGGGATGATCAAATAAAACAATTGATTGAAGAGAAAAAATGCAGCTTATAAAAAATATTTGAACACAAAGAAAGTAGAAAATGAAATAGAATTCAAACGCTGTAGAGCTATTGTTAAGAGGGAAATAAGAAAGAGACATAGGAAAACATGGTTAAATTTTGTTACACATTTAGAATCAGATTTGCATAAGCTCCAACCTAATGCCTTCAAAATATTAAAACATTTGAATAAAGATATTAAAGAATCTACCAAAATTAATTGCGGAGTAACAAAAGAAGATTTTTTCAATTATTATAAAAGTCTTTGGACTGACAATAGCTATGAAGATACAATTTTCCGAAATAATAATGAGACAGATTCCATAATATCATTGGAAGAATTGAACAATAGTTTAAAGAAATTAAAAAATGGGAAGGCAACTGGCACAGATGGCTTGAATTCTGAATTGTACAAATATGCAGGCAAACAGTTCCATGAAAGACTGTTGTCCTTCTTTAATAATATATTCAAAAATGCAGATATACCACAAGAATGGAAGACAAGCATTGTTATACCCCTGTTCAAGAAAGGAGACAAGAGAAAAATGGACAACTATAGGGGAATCAGTTTGTTAAACACATGCTACAAAATTTATGCAGACATTTTAAATGGAAAATTGAAAAGTTTCAGTGAAAATTTCCTTATGGAATGTCAAAATGGATTTAGGAAAAGACGATCTTGTATTGATTCAGCATTTTCTGTTAAACTATTGCTTGAAAAAAGAAGAGAATTCAACTTAGAAACACATTTTGCTTTCATAGATTTTGAAAAAGCATTCGACACAGTCAAGAGATCAAAACTCTTTAAATATATTGGAAGACAGAAATATACCAAATTACTTCGGCAGAACATACAAAATATTTACAAAGACAACACCATGAAGATTAAATTAAATAACAGATTTTCTGAAGAAGGAATTATAAATCGTGGTGTGAGACAAGGCTGCCCCCTATCCCCAACACTCTTTGCAATTTATATCAATGAAGTAATATGTTGCTGGAACAAAACATATAAATTTGGAATAAGAATATCAGAAAATAGAAAATTAAACACCCTATTGTTTGCAGATGACCAAATAATAATAGCAAATTCCGAAGATAATCTACAGAAAGGTCTGTATGAACTTAACAAAATTACAGAAGAATATGGATTAAAGATATCTACAGAAAAAACAAAAAATTATGGCATTTCAAGGTGTAGATCCTGTCAGAAGTAAAATTGTACTGGACAATAAAATTTTGGAGCAGGTGAATAATTTTACATATCTAGGATGCAATATCTCATATGAAGAAGAAAAGGATGTAAATGCAAAAATATCTAAATTTTAAGAATTTTAGGGTTAATAAATTCTATCTTCAAGCCACAGTTAGTCCAAAAGCATTCAAGACTGAAAGTGTATAAAATACTGGCTCTTCCAACTCTTTTGTATGGTAGCGAAGTATGGACGTTGAAACAGAAGGATATACAGAGACTTAGATCTGCTGAAATGAGATATCTTCGGAGGACTGCAGGATACACACTATTAGATCACAAAAAAAATGAAGACATCTTAGAAGAATTACACATGGAATCTTTAGAAAACAAAATTTCTGATTATAAGTCAAGATGGATACAACATGTTCATCGAATGGAAGATCTCAGAATACCCAAACTAATGTTAAGATATCAACCTGCAGGAAGAGGAAGACCAGGACGTCCACTCAAAAGACTTCTGGATGGTGTTTCTCTTGAGGCCGAAACAGGTCAACAAATGGCCTAAATTCGTGAATGTACTATGATGATGATGATGATAGATTTTTCATACATTTCCTTATTTTCCTGTACTATTTCAAGTTTAGATTTTTCATACATTTCCTTATTTTCCTGTATTATTTCAAGTTTAGATTTTTCATACATTTCCTTATTTTCCTGTATTATTTCAAGTTTAGATTTTTCATACTATTCCTTATTTTCCTGCATTATTTCAAGTTTCGATTTTTCATACATTTCCTTATTTTCCTGCATTATTTCAAGTTTAGATTTTTCATACATTTCCTTATTTTCCTGCATTATTTCAAGTTTAGATTTTTCATACATTTCCTTATTTTCCTGTATTATTTCAAGTTTAGATTTTTCATACATTTCCTTATTTTCCGTATTATTTCAAGTTTAGATTTTTCATACATTTCCTTTTTTCTGTAATTATTTCAAGTTTAGATTCTTTATAATTCCTTATTTTCCTGCATATTATTCAACTTTAGATTTTTCATACATTTCCTTATTTTCCTGTATTATTTCAAGTTTAGATTTTTCATACATTTCCTTATTTTCCTGCATTATTTCAAGTTTAGATTTTTCATACATTTCCTTATTTTCCTGTATTATTTCAAGTTTAGATTTTTCATACATTTCCTTATTTTCCTGTATTATTTCAAGTTTAGATTTTTCATACATTTCCTTATTTTCCTGCATATTTCAAGTTTAGATTTTTCATACATTTCCTTATTTTCCTGTATTATTTCAAGTTTAGATTTTTCATACATTTCCTTATTTTCCTGTATTATTTCAAGTTTAGATTTTTCATACATTTCCTTATTTTCCTGCATTATTTCAAGTTTAGATTTATCATACATTTCCTTATTTCCTGTATTATTTCACAGTTTAGATTGTTTCATTACATTTCCTTATTTTCCTGCATTATTTCAAGTTTAGATTTTTCATACATTTCCGTATTTTACTGCATTATTTCAAGTTTAGATTTTTCATACATTTCCTTATTTTCCTGTATTATTTCAAGTTTAGATTTTTCATACATTTCCTTATTTTTCCTGCATTATTTCAAGTTTAGATTTTTCATACATTTCCTTATTTTCCTGTATTATTTCAAGTTTACATTTTTCATACATTTCCTTATTTTCCTGTATTATTTCAAGTTCAGATTTTTCATACATTTCCTTCTTTCCTGTATTATTTCAAGTTTACATACATTTACTTTTTTTCCTGTATTATTTCAAGTTTAGATTTTTCATACATTTCCTTATTTTCCTGTATTATTTCAAGTTTAGATTTTTCATACATTTCCTTATTTTCCTGTACTTATTTCAAGTTTAGATTTTTCATACATTTCCTTATTTTCCTGTATTATTTCAAGTTTAGATTTTTCATACATTTCCTTATTTTCCTGTATTATTTCAAGTTTAGATTTTTCATACTATTCCTTATTTTCTGCATTATTTCAAGTTTCGATTTTTCATACATTTCCTTATTTTCCTGCATTATTTCAAGTTTAGATTTTTCATACATTTCCTTATTTTCCTGCATTATTTCAAGTTTAGATTTTTCATACATTTCCTTATTTTCCTGTATTATTTCAAGTTTAGATTTTTCATACATTTCCTTATTTTCCTGTATTATTGCAAGTTTAGATTTTTCATACATTTCCTTATTTCCTGCATTATTTCAAGTTTAGATTTTTCATACATTTCCTTATTTTCCTGTATTATTTCAAGTTTAGATTTTTCATACATTTCCTTATTTTCCTGTATTATTTCAAGTTTAGATTTTTCATACATTTCCTTATTTTCCTGCATTATTTCAAGTTTAGATTTTTCATACATTTCCTTATTTTCCTGTATTATTTCAAGTTTAGATATTTCATACATTTCCTTATTTTCCTGTATTATTTCAAGTTTAGATTTTTCATACATTTCCTTATTTTCTGCATTATTTCAAGTTTCGATTTTTCATACATTTCCTTTTTTTCCTGCATTATTTCAAGTTTAGATTTTTCATACATTTCCTTATTTTCCTGCATTATTTCAAGTTTAGATTTTTCATACATTACCTTATTTTCCTGTATTATTTCAAGTTTAGATTTTTCATACATTTCCTTATTTTCCTGTATTATTTCAAGTTTAGATTTTTCATACATTTCCTTATTTTCCTGCATTATTTCAAGTTTAGATTTTTCATACATTTCTTATTTTCCTGGCATTGTTCAAGTTTAGATTTCATACATTCATTATTTTCCTGTATTATTTCAAGTTTAGATTTTTCATACATTTCCTTATTTTCCTGTATTATTTAAAGTTTAGATTTTTCATACATTTCCTTATTTTCCTGCATTATTTCAAGTTTAGATTTTTCATACATTTCCTTATTTTCCTGTATTATTTCAAGTTTAGATATTTCATACATTTCCTTATTTTCCTGTATTATTTCAAGTTTAGATTTTTCATACATTCCTTATTTTCCTGCTGATTATTTCAAGTTTAGATTTTTCATACATTTCCTTATTTTCCTGTATTATTTCAAGTTTAGATTTTTCATACATTTCCTTATTTTCCTGTATTATTTCAAGTTTAGATTTTTCATACATTTCCTTATTTTCCTGCATTATTTCAAGTTTAGATTTTTCATACATTTCCTTATTTTCCTGCATTATTTCAAGTTTAGATTTTTCATACATTTCCTTATTTTCCTGTATTATTTCAAGTTTAGATTTTTCATACATTTCCTTATTTTCCTGTATTATTTCAAGTTTAGATTTTTCATACATTTCCTTTATTTTCCTGTATTATTTCAAGTTTAGATTTTTCATACATTTCCTTATTTTCCTGTATTATTTCAAGTTTAGATTTTTCATACATTTCCTTATTTTCCTGTATTATTTCAAGTTTAGATTTTTCATACATTTCCTTATTTTCCTGTATTATTTCAAGTTTAGATTTTTCATACATTTCCTTATTTTCCTGTATTATTTCAAGTTTAGATTTTCCATACATTTCCTTATTTTCCTGTATTATTTGAAGTTTAGATTTTTCATACATTTCCTTATTTTCCTGCATTATTTCAAGTTTAGATTTTTCATACATTTCCTTATTTTCCTGTATTATTTCAAGTTTAGATTTTTCATACATTTCCTTATTTTCCTGTATTATTTCAAGTTTAAATTTTTCATACATTTCCTTATTTTCCTGTATTATTTCAAGTTTAGATTTTTCATACATTTCCTTATTTTCCTGTATTATTTCAAGTTTAGATTTTTCATACATTTCCTTATTTTCCTGTATTATTTCAAGTTTAGATTTTTCATACATTTCCTTATTTTCCTGCATTATTTCAAGTTTAGATTTTTCATACATTTCCTTATTTTCCTGTATTATTTCAAGTTTACATTTTTCATACATTTCCTTATTTTCCTGTATTATTTCAAGTTTAGATTTTTCATACATTTCCTTACTTTCCTGTATTATTTCAAGTTTAGATTTTTCATACATTTCCTTATTTTCCTGTATTATTTCAAGTTTAGATTTTTCATACATTTCCTTATTTTCCTGTATTATTTCAAGTTTAGATTTTTCATACATTTCCTTATTTTCCTGTACTATTTCAAGTTTAGATTTTTCATACATTTCCTTATTTTCCTGTATTATTTCAAGTTTAGATTTTTCATACATTTCCTTATTTTCCTGTATTATTTCAAGTTTAGATTTTTCATACATTTCCTTATTTTCCTGTATTATTTCAAGTTTAGATTTTTCATACATTTCCTTATTTTCCTGCATTATTTCAAGTTTAGATTTTTCATACATTTCCTTATTTTCCTGCATTATTTCAAGTTTAGATTTTTCATACATTTCCTTATTTTCCTGTATTATTTCAAGTTTAGATTTTTCATACATTTCCTTATTTTCCTGTATTATTTCAAGTTTAGATTTTTCATACATTTCCTTATTTCCTGATATTTTCAAGTTTAGATTTTATCATACATTTCCTTATTTTCCTGTATTATTTCAAGTTTAGATTTTTCATACATTTCCTTATTTTCCTGTATTATTTCAAGTTTAGATTTTTCATACATTTCCTTATTTTCCTGCATTATTTCAAGTTTAGATTTATCATACATTTCCTTATTTTCCTGTATTATTTCAAGTTTAGATTTTTCATACATTTCCTTATTTTCCTGTATTATTTCAAGTTTAGATTTTTCATACATTTCCTTATTTTCTGCATTATTTCAAGTTTCGATTTTTCATACATTCCTTTTTTTCCTGCATTATTTCAAGTTTAGATTTTTCATACATTTCCTTATTTTCCTGCATTATTTCAAGTTTAGAATTTTTATACATATCCTTATTTTCCTGTATTATTTCAAGTTTAAATTTTTCATACATTTCCTTATTTTCCTGTATTATTTCAAGTTTAGATTTTTCATACATTTCCTTATTTTCCTGTATTATTTCAAGTTTAGATTTTTCATACATTTCCTTATTTTCCTGCATTATTTCAAGTTTAGATTTTTCATACATTTCCTTATTTTCCTGTATTATTTCAAGTTTAGATTTTTCATACATTTCCTTATTTTCCTGTATTATTTCAAGTTTAGATTTTTCATACATTTCCTTATTTTCCTGCATTATTTCAAGTTTAGATTTTTCATACATTTCCTTATTTTCCTGTATTATTTCAAGTTTAGATATTTCATACATTTCCTTATTTTCCTGTATTATTTCAAGTTTAGATTTTTCATACATTTCCTTATTTTCCTGTATTATTTCAAGTTTAGATTTTTCATACATTTCCTTATTTTCCTGTATTATTTCAAGTTTAGATTTTTCATACATTTCCTTATTTTCCTGTATTATTTCAAGTTTAGATTTTTCATACATTTCCTTATTTTCCTGCATTATTTCAAGTTTAGATTTTTCATACATTTCCTTATTTTCCTGCATTATTTCAAGTTTAGATTTTTCATACATTTCCTTATTTTCCTGTATTATTTCAAGTTTAAATTTTTCATACATTTCCTTATTTTCCTGTATTATTTCATGTTTAGATTTTTCATACATTTCCTTATTTTCCTGTATTATTTCAAGTTTATTTTTCATACATTTCCTTATTTTCCTGTATTATTTCAAGTTTAGATTTTTCATACATTTCCTTATTTTCCTGTATTATTTCAAGTTTAGATTTTTCATACATTTCCTTATTTTCCTGTATTATTTCAAGTTTAGATTTTTCATACATTTCCTTATTTTCCTGTATTATTTCAAGTTAGATTTTTCATACATTTCCTTATTTTCCTGTATTATTTCAAGTTTAGATTTTTCATACATTTCCTTATTTTCCTGTATTATTTCAAGTTTAGATTTTTCATACATTTCCTTATTTTCCTGTATTATTTCAAGTTTAGATTTTTCATACATTTCCTTATTTTCCTGTATTATTTCAAGTTTAGATTTTTCATACATTTCCTATTTTCCTGTATTATTTCAAGTTTAGATTTTTCATACATTTCCTTATTTTCTGCATTATTTCAAGTTTAGATTTTTCATACATTTCCTTATTTTCCTGTATTATTTCAAGTTCAGATTTTTCATACATTTCCTTATTTTCCTGTATTATTTCAAGTTTAGATTTTTCATACATTTCCTTATTTTCTGCATTATTTCAAGTTTAGATTTTTCATACAATTTCCTTATTTTCCTGTATTATTTCAAGTTTAGATTTTTCATACATTTCCTTATTTTCCTGTATTATTTCAAGTTTAGATTTTTCATACATTTCCTTATTTTCCTGTATTATTTCAAGTTTAGATTTTTCATACATTTCCTTATTTTCCTGTATTATTTCAAGTTTAGATTTTCATACATTTCCTTTTTTCCTGTATTATTTCAAGTTTAGATTTTTCATACATTTCCTTATTTTCCTGTATTATTTCAAGTTTAGATTTTTCATACATTTCCTTATTTTCCTGTATTATTTCAAGTTTAGATTTTTCATACATTTCCTTATTTTCCTGCATTATTTCAAGTTTAGATTTTTCATACATTTCCTTATTTTCCTGTATTATTTCAATTTAGATTTTTCATACATTTCCTTATTTTCCTGTATTATTTCAAGTTTAGATTTTTCATACATTTCCTTATTTTCCTGTATTATTTCAAGTTTAGATTTTTCATACATTTCCTTATTTTCCTGTATTATTTCAAGTTTCGATTTTTCATACATTTCCTTATTTTCCTGTATTATTTCAAGTTTAGATTTTTCATACATTTCCTTATTTTCCTGTATTATTTCAAGTTTAGATTTTTCATACATTTCCTTATTTTCTGCATTATTTCAAGTTTCGATTTTTCATACATTTCCTTATTTTCCTGCATTATTTCAAGTTTAGATTTTTCATACATTTCCTTATTTTCCTGTATTATTTCAAGTTTAGATTTTTCATACATTTCCTTATTTTCCTGTATTATTTCAAGTTTAAATTTTTCATACATTTCCTTATTTTCCTGTATTATTTCAAGTTTAGATTTTTCATACATTTCCTTATTTTCCTGTATTATTTCAAGTTTAGATTTTTCATACATTTCCTTATTTTCCTGTATTATTTCAAGTTTGATTTTCATACATTTCCTTATTTTCCTGCATTATTTCAAGTTTTGATTTTTCATACATTTCCTTATTTTCCTGTATTATTTCAAGTTTAGATTTTTCATACATTTCCTTATTTTCCTGCATTATTTCAAGTTTAGATTTTTCATACATTTCTTATTTTCCTGTATTATTTCAAGTTTAGATTTTTCATACATTTCCTTATTTTCCTGCATTATTTCAATTTAGATTTTTCATACATTTCCTTATTTTCCTGAATTATTTCAAGTTTAGATTTTTCATACATTTCCTTATTTTCCTGTATTATTTCAAGTTTAGATTTTTCATACATTTCCTTATTTTCCTGTATTATTTCAAGTTTAGATTTTTCATACATTTCCTTATTTTCCTGTATTATTTCAAGTTTAGATTTTTCATACATTTCTTATTTTCCTGTATTATTTCAAGTTTAGATTTTTCATACATTTCCTTATTTTCCTGTATTATTTCAAGTTTAGATTTTTCATACATTTCCTTATTTTCCTGAATTATTTCAAGTTTAGATTTTTCATACATTTCCTTATTTTCCTGTATTATTTCAAGTTTAGATTTTTCATACATTTCCTTATTTTCCTGTATTATTTCAAGTTTAGATTTTTCATACATTTCCTTTTTTCCTGTATTATTTCAAGTTTAGATTTTTCATACATTTCCTTATTTTCCTGTATTATTTCAAGTTTAGATTTTTCATACATTTCCTTATTTTCCTGTATTATTTCAAGTTTAGATTTTTCATACATTTCCTTATTTTCCTGTATTATTTCAAGTTTAGATTTTTCATACATTTCCTTATTTTCCTGCATTATTTCAAGTTTAGATTTATCATACATTTCCTTATTTTCCTGTATTATTTCAAGTTTAGATTTTTCATACATTTCCTTATTTTCCTGTATTATTTCAAGTTTAGATTTTTCATACATTTCCTTATTTTCCTGCATTATTTCAAGTTTAGATTTTTCATACATTTCCTTATTTTCCTGTATTATTTCAAGTTTAGATTTTTCATACATTTCCTTATTTTCCTGTATTATTTCAAGTTTAGATTTTCATACATTTCCTTATTTTCCTGTATTATTTCAAGTTAGATTTTTCATACATTTCCTTATTTTCCTGAATTATTTCAAGTTTAGATTTTTCATTTATTTCCTTATTTTCCTGTATTATTTCAAGTTTAGATTTTTCATACATTTCCTTATTTTCCTCCGTCATTTTTAATAATAATTCTAGGATCGGATTGTTATTCGTACTTAGTTTATATTGTTTATTTTCTATCCTCCCTGATGCCTTTTCTCTGACTACTTTTACTTTTTCTATGCTATTTTCCTGTTCAGTTCCCTCCATTCTTCTGTTGCTTGTATCTGTTTCTACCTGTGAATTATCTAGTTCACTGTCACTCTCCCCTACATTTGCTGTCGACATTCCCCATCCTAAATATTCTGACCACATGCATCAGTGTACATTTCATTAGTTTTCTCCATTTTGCTATTTTTAGTCGAATGGTTGGTTTTGTGGCCGCTACGAAGCAACATTTAATCAAAACATGAAATTTCGGCTTCTACCTGTGGTAAGTGATATTCTTACTGTGCTCGTTGAGGTCCTCTGGTTGCCGTCTTTTACCCCCAGGTCTTCTTCCTCACATTCGTAGGATATTCACTGCTTGAACACGCCTTCCCACTCTTCGTTTGACAGTTTCTCAGCAGTTTCTCGAAGCTCCGCAGTTGGGCCGCCACGTATAACGGGATTCGACTCCGGGATGGTTTAATTATGTGGTATCCAGGATACGGTACATGGACAATTGTTGCACTGAACTAGTTGGGTTCAGGTTTTCGGAGAACAAGGATTTATCTCGTGAATCCGTGAAGGATATTTACTGGGGAATACAGTAGACTCCCTGTGATCAATTAAACTGGATGACCCACTTTTATTGTCACTAAGGTTTACACTTGTCGTATTTGACGACGAGTTGACACGAGGCTGTTGGTGGCCGGAAACGTATATTTATTATTCACTGCACTTGTCTAAATAATTATTCTAACTCCAACGTTTGAGTCAAATAAATGCGCTGTCAATTATTTATAGCTACTTGACTTTAACAGGTCGAAACTGGTAAAATTTATAATAGTGCGCTCTGACTATAGCGCTGTAACATAGACAAAGCGATGTGCCTCCTCTACTGGCACTCGCGGTAGTGGCTTTAGACTTAAACGAAGCGTGCTCGCGGCTGGCGCATACGCTAGTGACTTAATTTTTGCTAAGAATGAATATTTATTTTCTCTGAGTGGGCCGGCATCCGTCCCTCCCACGAAAAGTCTTAGCGTCTCGCAAAAGTTCATATGTTACAACAAGTTTGATTTGTAATCATATCTTGAGGGCGTTGTCGGAGGTGTTAAACTTAATCGTTTGTGGTCATATCCCCTCACTTTCAATTAGTTGCATCCTAATATCAAATTTGCAGGTTTGTTCTAATGAGAGTTATTTGCATTAGGGCGGATTTTGTTTGTCGGCATTTCTCTCCTGCCGCCAAAGAATACACATGTGGATAGCGCACATGTTCTAGTTAAATTGGTTTGTGAAGGCTTTTTCCGTAGCTTGTCTAGGAAAGCCCGGTGCTTGTTCGCCTATTGTAAGTAGTTTGGGATTTAGCTATAGTATTTGCAAGTGATAATAGCGTAGTCTTGTAATTCCCTTGTACAAAGGAAACTGCAAACTTTCCTCCATGTATAAGGGCTTACGTTCCATTGTATGTTGTTTACTATTGTGGTTCACCACAATAGCAATGGTTCAGGTCTATGACCGAGCGCTAATCAATTGTTACTAATGTTTTATTTATTGCATATAAAATTGTGTTATGGTAGGTTATATCATTTTGATTTTGTTGCCAATTAATTCCTATTTTAATTTCATTTCATTTGAATATAAATATGCCCTATTTCTGATAATAATTATAACTTAATTAATTACTCGCCCTTAATAAAAGTACTTATTTCTCTGAAATAAGAGGACTTGGTGCATAAGTTCTATTTACTTTAAAATATGGATTTATTATTAAAATTCTTTAAAAATTCTGTTTATTCATTTATTTATTTATGTTCAGTTTTAATACAATGTTTGATATCATACGTTCCTTTTTTCTATAGCCGATCTGCACACTTTCTATTTTCCCATGTCCCTTCAACCAAGCCGCTCTCTTCCATTTTCGTGACTACAACTTCCGTTCTTCTCCTTTCCTGTCGGGTTCCATTCATATATATTTTTTTAGTAATGTTTTCCGTCATTCTTTTCATATGTCCAAATAATGTAATTCTGTTGTTATGATAGTAAACTTGTACTTTAGTCTTTTCTATTGCAACATTTTTTAATTGCTCTTTTATAGAAACCTTGCCGATTATCACCATTAATCAATTCTGTATAATGTAAATTTATTCGAAGCATTTATTTATTTCCAGACTTTAAAATTATACTAGTGTAAGTTTATTGTTTCGATTGATCAACATAATGCTTCAGAGCGTAAGTAACAAATAATCAAGTTTCAAACATCGTCACCATATTTCATTAAAAATAGTATACGTAATGGCCTAAACTTTTTTTCCAGTTATCTGATGAAAGCACACAAAAGCCCCAAGTTATCTTTTGACTATTTATTTTAAAATGTACAATTCCACTACTGCCTTTCGAGATGTTTTAGATAGGCTCGCACATTCAAAATGATTTCGGATATTTTATATCACACAATTTGCCTGTTCTCCGCCTTTTAAAAACTAACGTCTTGTCTGCATTTTAGTTATAGGCTAATTCGATCCAGGGCATTGGCGCGGCCAAAATATTTAGGCTAACTAACTAACTCACTGCATATCGAACCCATAGGTTTCATGGTAGTGAGGACATAAACTATTCATACATCCCTATCTTGAAGTAGTATTTTCCGATCGTAGCCTATGTAAAACCTTTCTTACATCACGGTTATATATTAAAATTCAGCCAGTTCTTCAAAATGTTCATCATTTGTCATTTAAATGTCCATTGTATAATGTATTTATACGCATGAGCATATATTTAATTTAATTAATGTTAACTTCCAGCCCCAATTTCATAGAGTCTGCGTGTTGGTAGTTAGTATTTCAACGCTATCGCTAATAATACCGTATTGTTACGTGTCACATAGCGACGTTTGAATTGCGCGGGCGAGTCGCCCCTGGCCCGTCAGACTACCCGCAAGCTGGAGTGTGTTGCCAGACGGTTCTATTAGTGTCTCTCTCCTCTTTGGAGAAGGATCGATTTCTAGAGGATTCTGGGCATCGAAATGCCTAGAAGATGTTTCTGGAGATTTCCTCGCTCCTTATAAAAAGGACCGGAGGCGAGACCCCAGTTCAGTTTTGCGGCAGCGAGACTTGGGCGAACAGTGTGACGATAAGTGTGGCGAATTTATTTATCAGTGAGTGAAAACTGTTCTAACTGAGACTAAGAAGATTATTTCGGGAATTTTAATTGTGAATAGACGTTTGTTGATAATTCAAGGGTTAAATGAAGTGTTTAGTGAAATTTTAATAAATTCATTTAGGCATAAAACCTAAGTAACCTAAAAAGAAAATCGAGGCTATATTGTCATAATATATTCAGAATATACATATCGCTTATTAATAACATCCAGTTGTACAGTTCTTTAGGATCTATACATTTAATGGCTTGCTATAGTATAACATTAATAGTCGAGGAAATAGTGAATCTATATGTTTAACCCTTTGTGAATTTGAAGTGGACTTAAAATAAGTTTTCCTGCGAGCACCAGGCTCTTGGTGTAATTTAGACACATGCTAATAAGTCAAAACTTTTATCAATTCCGACCTCCAGCGGGATAATGTACAACTTCTCACATTGTAATTCAGATGTAATGTTTAAGTTTTAAGTGTTTTATAGCTGAGTGAGAGTAAATTACTGTTCTTCCACTGTCTCTAAGTGTAAATAATAATCGCGATAGTCACGAAAAATATGCAAGTAAATAAAACACTGAAATATTGAAACACAATTTTAAAAAATGGCCTAAATGTTCAAATTGTTCATTAACAAACGGAACATATTGCTTACAAGTGAAGACTTAGTTTAGGTGTTAAACTCAGAATTATTGCGAATCAAGTAGCTGTGGATTTTTAATAATATGTTTGACATTAACTGTGTGAGGAAATGCATGAAATACATTCTACATGTCAATGCTGATTGTTTGGGGAGAAATATCTAACAATTATTTTGGATGATGGAAAAAGAGAAAGAATCGTGTGTAACGTGCGAACTGCATGTCGAAAATGTAAGACAAACATAACATTTCAAAACATTCAAGTGAATAAAAGGAAAATATGAGGAAAATGTAATGTTTTTTTATGTTGTGAGGAGCATTGTGGTGGAAGGGAGGACTGCAATCAGGATTCTCTGCCAAAAACAATATAACGTAACAAGTGTGTTGAGAGATAGCCTACAGCCAAACAAGTTATTTCAGATGATGACGTTTGTGTTGACTTAGATTTATTAATTTTTGATCTGAAAATGCATCAATGAAAATGAGCGTACAAATGCGCATGTTGCAGAATTATATTAACGTGCAGGCGATGCCTCTTTTAGTGCCTCGACTAAGCCTGTAAACAACAACAAAATAAAAGAGTGCTGCTGAAATTATTCCAAGAGCCGCAGCAGAAATGATTGTGGCTCCAGCGTAGGTATGGACCATAATGGAAGAATATTATCTTCCATCATTCAATAGAAAGTTATGGAGTCACAATTATCAGATATTTGACAGGTGGTGATTCTGATGCTTTCAAAGTGAGAGTGAGAGCTGATTATATAATCAAAATCTTGAATGCATTAACCCACATCACTCACTCACTCACGGCACTATCGAAACCCGTAGGTTCATGGCCGCGCGGACATAAGCTCTCCATACATCCCTATCCTGAGCTAATCCTTTCCAATCATTCCCTGTATAATCTACTCCCTCAAATCATAGTTAATGTTGTTCTCCCACCTCATTCTTGGTCTACCAACTGGGCGTTTTCCTTCTGGCTTTCCTACAAGAAGTTTCCAGGCCCTTCTTGCATTCCCCCATACGTGCAACATGTCCTGCCCCATCGCAGTCTACGAGACTTAACTGTTCTTATTATATCTGGCTTCCTATAAAGACCATGTAGTTCATTGTTATGTAGTCTTCTCCATTCACCTGTCTGTTCATCTCTCTTTGGTCCAAAAATTTTCCTAAGTACTTATTCTCAAATACTCGTAATCTCATTTCCTCCCTTAAAGTAAGAGTCCATGTTCGTACCCATATAATATAACTGGTAGAATAATAGTTTTATATATTTTCAGCTTAACTTTTTTGAAAGGAGTTGGGACATCAAAAGTCTCTGCAATGCATAATAGCAAGCATTTTCCACATTGAGCCTATGTTTAATTTCTTTGTGCATCTCATTCCTATTTGTGATTATTGTTCCTAGGTATTTGATTCAGCAACCTCCTCAAAATTTCCCTCATTTGTCACTAGCTGTCCGTTTCCATTATATACTGAATTTCTACGTGTGGCCATATATTTAGTTTACTGATATTTACTTCCAGTCCTAATTTCTTAGTGTTACTGAATAGTGTGTGCGTGTTGGCCTTTAGTATCTCCTCGCTATCGACCAGTAGTCCTACATCTCATCAGCATAAACTAACAGCTTATTAATACCATTCAGTTGTAAGCCTTCCTCATTCTCTAAAAGTGTTAATGGCATGCTCTAGTACAAAATTAAATAGTAGAGGAGATAGTGCAGCTCCTTGCTTCAACCCCTTCTGGATTTTCAAAAGTGTCTGAAAAATGTTTGCTACACGCCACCTACTCTTGAGCCATTTAGACACATTCGTATAAGTCTAAACTAACTTTTTAGGAATTCCGAACTCCAGCAAGGATACTATATAACTTCTCCCTTTTAATTGAATCATATGGCTTTTTTGAAGTCTACATATAGTTGATGTACCAGTACCATTTATATTCCCATTTCTTTTCTTAAAATCTGTCTTATACTAAAAATCTGATCTGTTGTAGACCTGTTTCTTCTAAATGCACATTAATGATCTCTAGAATGTCATCAATATAGGGAGTAAGTCTGCTGACTAATATATTTGTTAGAATTTTGTACGAAGTTGAAAGTAATGAGATGCCCCTGTAGTTGTTGCAATAGTTTTATCTCCTTTTTATAAATTGGTACGATAATTGATTCTTCTATTCATCATGGAAGAGCTCTTTTTCCAAATCATACTAACGACCAGCGTATCTTGTCCATCAATTTTTCTCCCCCTGATTTTATCAGTTCTGCTGGGATACTCATCTGAACCTGATGCTTTATACATCTTCAATTTTCAATTGCCATTTGAACCTCTAATGCATTAACCACATTCACAAAAAATTGTTGGAAGTCTGAGGAGGCGGCTTATAGAGCAGTATGAGAATGCGAATAGTCCCCAACAAGAAGTAACATTAGCAATCAAGCCAGTTTGGCCAGCTATTTCTGATCCTGATTTATTGATAAAATTCTTTTCATATGAGAACTAAAAAATCCGAAAGAATGTTTATATCTTAACTTGGAAGAGAAAGCAAGCACGTTTTAAATCTAATCTTGTTGTCAGAATAGCCAACATATGCTGCTGTTGTGTTAATGATAAGAATAAAGTAAGCCTCCCATGACTTGAAAATGACGTTTCACGCCATGAGTGTTTCACTAGAACAGATTGATGAACAAAGTTCAATATTTCAGGGATTCTGAAGTGAAAATAACCCAGCGTTTGGACAGAGGAAGAAAAGAGCTGTAGAAGATGAAAGTGAAGGGCACCACTACAGTATTATGGATTTTAAACTCTTTTTTGTTGTTTGTGTCTACAATTGGACTTCCAAATCAATATCTCGGCCGGGATGACAGGAGTTTCGAAACGCACATGAAATAGGTAAATAATGACTGACCCAATTAATTGTAGTTATCAGAAATTCAGTGTCATCATAGAAGACAACACAAGACCATATGTGAATATTTAATTAAATACAAACCTAATAAATATTAAAGAGCGCATGACTTTGATGTTCGTGGAGGTCTTCAAGTCACCGCGTACGAAACTAGAAGAACCACAATTATTGTCAGGGCGCCAGTTTGAGAGATATCATGTAGAGCAATATGATGTATACAGCATTAATGAAGAGGATACAGATTGACTTTTCTAAGGCAGAGATGGTGGAACATAGATCAACTGGTGGGCACAACACCTTTGAAATAAATAAGACACTTACATGGAAGAACCTCAAAAGAAAGTTCTCCAGTCTGGCCACTCTATGTATAAACTTCCTAAAAAAAACGCAGGTAGAGTGTACAACCAAGTCCAAAGGGTGTTGTTGTTTCGCTATAACAACGCTCTTTAAGAATTAATACCATTAGCGACGCATTTAAAATCCGGCTCAATTCTAAGTTCCTTTTAGGTGCCATTAATCAAGATAGATTACTATCGTCTTCATTTTGTTTCTGATTTAGCACTAATTATAATATTTAAATACTGTAAAATTAAAAAATCCCTCTCCGGTCTGAAGTAGTGAATCTTTACACCAGATGTAATAATGGTCATCACTGGTGTATAACGATGGGTTATAGCACTTAATAATAATAATATTAATAATATATAATTTCTCTAGTTATAATCATATCACATGCAGGAAAACTATTCGCAGACTCCCTTTCAGTACACACCTTGGGCGAGGAACATGGCAAGGATGTAATATAAAAGAGTAGACCCATATCAGAATACATAAATATCGAAAATAGAAACGTTGACAGTTCAAAAGTGGATTAGTTACGCTTATATCCCTACAGATGTCATGAATGGTATATGTCAACATACCGAACCAATTAGGCATCCAAGTAGGCAAATTCCTAGGATGCTGAAGGTCAATTAGTTTTAAATAGAATCGTCTTTATTCAGGCTTGAGCTTCAAAAGTTGAGACTTGGGATCCGCGGCTTACGTCCAACCCGCAGGACTTGGTCCAAGGATTATTGCATCCCAAAAGATGTGTAACGACCCCAGACGGGTTTCAAGTCGCGAATCCTTGTATCAGAGACATGGAACATAACCACACTAGCCCAACGCGGGCACTGACAGGTAACCGCTATTTGGGAGAAATTAATCAATAAATTCTCTTTTGTTCACGTTCAGGGATGTATTTTAGGATTTCTTCAATAACTGATTAAAGAAATCTAAAATATTTACTGTCGCAAATAACATCTTTTAGGATCTCAATGATTTATCTTGTGTTATGTTATTATTTAGTTATTGTGAACGTTCTTTAACAACAAACATTATAAGCTTAGCAATTAAAGTGTGGCAAAAAAAGGACTGATAAATTCTTCCCGGTGGTTTCTTCTTGCAAATTCTAAGTTATTTTACGTGCTGTAAATGTTGACGGGAACCACGTCTTTAATTCCGATCGGAAGGATCACATACTCAGAGTTTTACGACCTCAAACATCAATTGAACGCGACAAGATTTGAATATGAGGACCTGGGTAAGAGACCCGAGCAATGTAACCATTATTCCATCAATATTGACTACAGGGTGTAACAAAAATAAGGAGGAGGGAAATAAAAGATAATGAATAAAACTAATTATCTCGTATTAGGCCTATACGCACATTACCCATGCCCAGCGTCAATTTACCTAAACTTCTAATTAATTTACGCTTATGTAGATAAAACAGTTGTTATGAATGCCTAAACAGGAGATTACACGAGAAAATTGGAAGTAATTGCTAGTTAAATTAATATGAGGTTCTTACCTTACGTTACATTAGTCCTAATATATTTATTAAACGAATATATTTGTCTTGACAAGTTCGTAACAAATATCCTTGTACCTAGCGACAACAAGAATTATGACATAATAATCACTGTAACGTCACGGAGCAACGTCACTGAACGTAAAACTCAAAATATTGCTCTAAATTAAATTAACAAAACATGAATATTTCAGTTTCATCTGCTCGGGAGTTGTAGACAGACCAATGAACAACGCGTCCCAACAGGTAAATTACAAATATAATATTTTATGTTCTTTTAAATATTAGTTATTTAATATGATATAACGTTATGCAGTAAACATGCTGTATATTTTCAAGCTACGTTTATTGCTCATTATAACAAATTTAATTATAAGACCACAAATATTCTGTTTATATCCATTTAGAAAAATTTAGGTTTGGTTCAAGGTAAAATTTAACAAATCAAATTTCGGTAAATAAACAAAAACACAAAACAATTCTTGAAAAAGCGAGTAGGTAAATTAATAATTTTCTTTCTCGAATTATCAAAACACACTTTATATATAGGCAAGTTATTTGGTTTTAAAAGCTGTAACTTAATCCTATTACAGACATCAGGAGACCCACGTCTCGCACTTCTTGTGCTGTACATCACCCGGGTTGTACGTCATGGCAGTTTTTACATCAAGAACATATATCTGGTACTCATTGATATTAGAGGCTGAGTCGACCTCAGTGTACGGTTCCATACTTAGGCAGGTGGTGATAATATCGACCGCATCTGAAATGAATCTTTCGACCATCGAAATTGCATCATATTACCATAACGAATTATGCAATTTGTCTCCAGCTAACTGTTTCAACTCATTGAACAAATGTATCCTATTTTGTTTCATGTTGGTACTCGTTCCTAAACAAAACAAAATGAATATCCTATTTATGTTTCCTTTTTTTCCTTAACCCCCTTATTTTGTTTCATAAACCACAAGAGAACTTCAAAATCTATGTCCTGGGTGAACAACAAGCAAAACTGTGAACCACACATTTAACAGGTAGAATGTGACTAGACCCTTAGTTATCAGAATTCCAAGTCCAACATCAAAGATACAAAAATGCAAAGCAAGTTAAGAAATAAATAGGCTTACTTAGATGTAAATAACTGAGCGAAAATGCTAAATTATTGATTTAATAATAATAATCCTAATAAATATATGCGAAAATCAGACAACGGCTATCGCTTATGAGAGGAACAAACGCTAAAGGTGATTCTGTAAAATATGAATTAAAAAACTTGGAAAATGATGAAATGCGGCAAGAATACCAAATCAAAATTGCTAATAGATTTGATGTACTGGAAAATTCAGATGACAATATGACAAACGAAGAATAAACTGATATAAATAAAGAATGGGAAGCTATAAGAGATACTATTAAATTGTCAACATCAGAAAGCATTGGTTGTTTAAAAAAGAGGCAAAACAAGAAATGGTTTGATGAGGAATGTGCCGACATTGTAAAGAAAAGAAAGCTAGCAAAAATGAAATGGTTACACGAGCCAAATGAGGTAAATTTAGAGCAATTGGGTAGTGTTAGACGGGAAACCACCAAGTTACTAAAGAGTAAAAAGAGGGAATATTTGAGAGAGAAGATTAATGATCTTGAAATGAACGCAAAAAATAGGAACATTAGAGAATTATATCAGGGAATTAGTATAGAGAAGAAAGGGTTTCAGGCTAGAACAAACATAATTCGGAATGAAAATGGGGATATGATTGCAGATTCTAAGAGTATATTAAATAGATGGAAAAGTTACTTTAATCAGCTATTAAATGTACATACAGAACAAGACATTGAGGAGGATAACTTACAGACAGCAGAAATGCTAGTCGCAGAGCCAAGTGCATTAGAGAATTATATCAGGGAATTAGTATAGAGAAGAAAGGGTTTCAGGCTAGAACAAACATAATTCGGAATGAAAATGGGGATATGATTGCAGATTCTAAGAGTATATTAAATAGATGGAAAAGTTACTTTAATCAGCTATTAAATGTACATACAGAACAAGACATTGAGGAGGATAACTTACAGACAGCAGAAATGCTAGTCGCAGAGCCAAGTGCATTAGAGGTTGAAATGGCAATTGAAAAATTGAAGATGTATAAAGCATCAGGTTCAGATGAGATCCCAGCAGAACTGATAAAATCAGGGAGAGAAAAATTGATGGACAAGATATGCTGGTTGTTTAGTATGATTTGGGAAAAAGAAGGTCTTCCAGATGAATGGAAGGAATCAATTATCTTACCAATTTATAAGAAAGGAGATAAAACTGATTGCAACAACTACAGGGGCATCTCATTACTTTCAACTTCGTACAAAATTCTAACAAATATATTAGTAAGCAGACTTACTCCCTATATTGATGACATTCTAGGAGAGCATCAATGTGCATTTAGAAGAAACAGGACTACAACAGATCAGATTTTTAGTATAAGACAGATTTTAGAAAAGAAATGGGAATATAATGGTACTGTACATCAACTATATGTAGATTTCAAAAAAGCATATGATTCAATTAAGAGGGAAAAGTTATATAGTATCCTGCTGGAGTTCGGAATTCCTAAAAAGTTAGTTTGACTTATACGAATGTGTCTAAATGACTCAAAGAGTAGGGTGCGTGTAGGCAAACAGTTTTCAGACACTTTTGAAATCCAGAATGGGTTGAAGCAAGGAGATGCACTATCTCCTCTACTATTTAATTTTGTACTAGAGCATGCCATTAAATCTTTAGAGAATGGGGAAGGCTTACAACTGAATGGTATTAATAAGCTATTAGTTTATGCTGATGATGTAGTACTATTGGCCGATAGCGAGGAGATACTAAAGGCCAACACGCACACACTATTCAGTAACACTAAGAAATTAGGACTGGAAGTAAATATCAGTAAAACTAAATATATGGTCACACGTAGAAATTCAGTATATAATGGAAATGGACAGCTAAGGACAAATGAGGGAAATTTTGAGGAAGTGGCTGAATTCATATACCTAGGAACAATAATCACAAATAGGAATGAGATGCACAAAGAAATTAAACATGGGCTCAATTCTGGAAATGCATGCTATTATGCATTGCAGAGACTTTTGATGTCCCAACTCCTTTCAAAAAACGTTAAGCTGAAAATATATAAAACTATTATTCTACCAGTTACATTATATGGGTGCGAAACATGGACTCTTACTTTAAGGGAGGAAAGGAGATTACAAGTATTTGAGAATAAAGTTCTTAGGAAAATTTTTGGACCAAAGAGAGATGAACAGACAGGTGAATGGAGAAGACTACATAACAATGAACTACATGGTCTTTATAGGAAGCCAGATATAATAAGAACAGTTAAGTCTCGTAGACTGCGATGGGCAGGACATGTTGCGCGTATGGGGAATGAAAGACGTGCATGGAAACTTCTTGTAGGAAAGCCAGAAGGAAAACGACCAGTTGGTAGACCAAGAATGATGTGGGAGAACAACATTAACTATGATTTGAGGGAAGTAGATTATACAGGGAATGATTGGAAAGCATTGGCTCAGGATAGGGATGTATGGAGAGCTTATGCCCGCGCGGCCATGAACCTACGGGTTCGATAGTGCCAGTGAGTAAGTAAGTAAGTAAGCCTTTAGGAATTCCATGACATGATGCTAGTGGATATGTTTAGAGTTTCAAGATCTCAAGGACTAAACCAGAGTTAGCATAACTACTGGCATCACATCCCGTGCTGGCCAAACCCTCCGCTAAAATCAGACTATAAAGCAATACAGAAGTTTATATCAAATAGTATTAATGGCGGAAAAAAATTAAAATTCCGCGGACAAAGATGTGGAAGAGAAATCAATGGAGAGTAGGAACATATTGGGTTTGGAAAAGATAGTACTCACCTTAAGAGAAAATTCTAAAATCGCTCTAACGCCAAAATGTTCTATGTTTCACAAAGAAACTCGCTGTATCTTATTAAAATAAACCGAGGTAGGCATTGTCAAAAAATGAGCGAAATCGGACAACATTAGAAGTGGAGGTTTACTTCAAATCCGAAATTTAAAAAAATGCCTAAAATACTCCACCGATTTTCATGAAAATTTCTGTGTTTGATTGAGTCGGTGTGTGGATGGTTTAGATTCAAAATTCAACCATCTAAAACCATTAGGTGTAATGGAGTGAACATTTAAAAACGCTCTAGCGATCACAATTTTTTATGTTTCACAACGAAACTCTGTATATCTTATTCAAATAAACCGATAAGATATTACCTAAAAATTAGCGAAATCAGACAATTTGAGGTAGAAATAAACTTCAAATCTAAAATTAAAAGCTGCCTAAAGCGACTGGACCGATTTTATTTAAAACTTGTGCGTGTGTTTTATTGGGTCCCTGGACGATTTATTTTCAAAATTGGACCCTGTAGATGGCCCTACGATCGGGTAAAGGAACTTATTTTTATGTCAGATATTTAGTCATCTCCATACCGACAAATGCCGCACGACAAAAATGTGACGTGATAATGCACGCTTATTGAGACACAACAGATGGCAGTGAGGAGTTTTCTTCCGAACTAGCCAATAAAATTCTACTTTGTTTTCTGTAATCGGCATGGAAACAGCTAATCTTTATGTTAATGAAAATGCAAAATTAGCTCTCGTTGTGCAGTTACGCTAACTTTACGTTATTGCTTTATAAGCTTATGCATGTATTCATTTCGCTGTTATCCCTCCGAGGAAGGTGCTGAAGGCGCAACCGCTTAGCTGGTGTTTGTAGTTTTCTGCTGGTTAGTGTCCAGCAGTAATCAGCTAACAATGATTCTCTCTACTGTCTCTGGTATCTCATTTCCATATCCGAAATATGCTGGTGGAATGGTTCCAGGGGCTGGTCGCTTACAGCACCACAATTGTCAGGAAAAAAGTCCAGGTGGGAATCAAAGAAATGTATCTTTGAGGACATGTTACACCCAGCAGTGAAGAAGATTTTCCACAAGATCCTTATAGTTTTTTTGACATTTTATTTGCTATAATGTTTGTTGACACTTGAATAAAGACATCTCAAGCTACTTTTCATTACTTTTTAGGATGGTCTTAAAATGCTCATCTTTGTATATTTTGCATATCTGGGGACACACAAAATTCCCTCTTTTATTGTCTCCTCACTAAGAGGTGGACATTTCTGGCGCAAAAGAGAACTGCTTCCCCAGTTTTGTCCATGACCTTAACGAAGTTTTTCATTAGGGCCAATTTTTTTATGAAAAGCAGGGAGAAATATGTTCTTGGATTCACATGTGCTTCGTGCATAACATTGTGAGGTCCTGGTTCAAGTGATTGACGCTTTGACAAATCTTTCTTTTTGTAATGAAATGATTTGGCGCGGCTATCCCAGAGGCACAGGAAGCAACAAAACTTGGTGTAGCCCTGCTGTAGCCCAAGTAGTAGGCCTATGACTTTCAGATCCCCGGAAGACTGATATTTAAACTTGTTACAGTTAGTTCAATTGCATTAGCAATTGTTTCATGTTAACACGTGTTTCTTTCATGTAAGGTGCACACCAATCGGAATCTACGGTAACACATTGTCATTATGCAGAAGGACACATTTTAGACTTATTTTGAAGGAGTCGATGAACAAATTCTCCACTCATCAATTTTACAGTTAATGTCCATTAGGTCTCAACATCACTACAGAATAGCAAGTTCTTTTCACCTATGAAAAATTAAAGGAATGACATATGGCGGTTATGGAACGCAGTCACATTTATCCCCCTTTAACTTGGAAACGCGAGCTAATACCAGCTTTTCATTGTGTTTTTCGTTATCAGCGTGGTCGATATACTTACGAAACATTTATCTCATTTCAGTTACATTTTTACAGTTGGCTGGTGCAATCAGTGGCGAAAGAAGTAACTTATATTTGTATCGTGACACGAGAATTGAACGTCCTGGCAACACAACGTCTGTCGGTTTCGCTAGTATTTATATATATATATATATATATATATATATATATATATATATATGTATATATAACGCCACTCTTTAATATGTAAGATAATTTGTGACGCAACTAAATGCTGGACGAGAAGCGCTAATAAAACTTTATGTTAAGCCTATTTTTGAAGCATACATTTCTTATACCTGTTGTAAATATGAACAGGAGACACTCGTGTTTAGATTCTTTCCGAATGTATCAATATACAGTACTTCTACTGCCCCGAAAAATTAATGAAACTGTTAACCTTGTATACAGAGCGCGCATGTTAACTGTTATTGACTACAGGGTCCACGACAATTAAGGAGACGAAATCACGAGAAAAAGAAGAAACTTTGTTCCGGTTATATTAATCTCACAACCTAAATGTCAAATTAACTAGAATTTTAACTTAATGCCTCCTTTTTATGAGAACACGACATGTGAATACATTAGAAGGTGTTTGCACGAGGCAAATGTGTTATTAATTTCAGAAGACAACCCACTTCGTCGAGCTACGTTTTGTTATATATATATATATATATATATATATAGTTTTTTCTACATCTAATGTTGGAAAGTGCATTAAAATACTTTTTTGTTTCTTACTTTATTTTTATTCATTTTTTTCCGTACACAAATAGGTATTTTACCAAATAACATTAGAAAAATACATTCAGTACTTAATACCTGATACAGGCTTTCCACTTTACAGCAGTTTGCCTTAGATTCCTGCTTTCCAGAGATTCCTAACTTCCCATTGTCCATCTTCCATACCCCTCTTAACCATGGCATCATATATTCCCTCATACCATGCTCTTCTACTTCTTCCCCTTCTCCTCCTGCCTGGTACCATCCAATCCAACACCTGTTTAGGCCACTGGTCTTCCGGCATCCGTTGTACATGTCCATACCATTGTAGAGCTCTCTTTGTTATCCTATCGATAACAGTTTCTTGTGCATCCATTTCTTGTCTGATATATGTATTTCGAATATGTTGAAGCCTGGATATTCTCGTACTTCTCCGTAATCCATCCATTTCTGTTGCCAAGATTCTTTTCTGCATCCTTTCATTTATTGTCCAACTTTCTGATCCATATGTAAATATACTTCCTATTATTGTCTGTATAATCCCTTTTTTTTGTTTTTCTGGTCAAATTTCTATTCCACAAAAGACCATTCAGGGATCTAATCGCCTTCCTTGCACAATTTACTCTGTTAATAATATATTTTTCACAAGGTCCAGATTTATCTATTAAAGATCCAAGATATTTAAATTATTCAACATGTTTAATTATCATATTATTTATATGTAGGTCTTCTGAATTTCCTCCGATTACCATATATTCTGTTTTAATATAATGTATCTTCAGTCCACCTACCTCAAATGCATCGACCAACTTTCTGATCATATATTCTATATCTTCTTTATCTTGTCCTATTATAATGTGGTCATCAGCGAATAATAAATTGTGCAGTAAATGGCCATTAATGTTGATTCCCATTCCCCTACATGACTTATTCAATTTCATTAATACATCTTCTAAATATATCTTGAACAATGTTGGTGACATGCCGCATCCTTGTCTTAATCCTTTTGTTATATCAAATTCTGAGGATATTCTATTTCCAACCTTAATACTTGCTTTACAATCATACATTCTTTTTATAAAATGTACGAGAGATTTAGATATTCCAAACTTCTCCATTGCCACCCAAAGCTTGTTGATGTGTACAGAGTCATATGCCTTTTCCAGGTCTAAAAAATATATTCATATACAATTAATTTGGTGTTGTCTGGAGCATGCATAATTATTCTTCTTGTCCGACACGTTAAACAGCTAACCAAGAGATACACAGAATAGTAGAAGGTTTGATCCCGCGCCATATTCACACTCACTGATAACTGTAATCGTTTGAAACCAAATAGCGATTCATTTTAGGTCAATGCAAATCTTTGTACGAAAACTGATTTTCGTTTTACCTTTGTCGGTTAGAAGGACTGCCTCAATATTATTTTGAACCAGCTGTTTCACGCCTTACCCTGTGTCATTACACAATTTAGGCGAGTCAAGATTTCATGTTACTATAATTGGCGATACAATATTTAGCTTCAGTGTACGTGAAACCATAATGCGCGGATTTAATTAATTCAAAAATTGTTGTTAGAAAGTTCACACTTTTATCTTGATCCATCATTATATCTATCAGTTGACGTATTTTCCCCTGTAACACTTTCTGATCCGCTCATTTATTCTTAGAACTACATCATTATTTGTACATAACATCGCTCGCTCCACACAACCGTTCATTCTTCAGGCAGTTTATTCTATAAGCGGATACACTTTTTCGATAATTTTTTCTTCCATTTCTTCCGCGTTGTAAAATTTCGTCGCTTAATAATAGCTTACCAGAGCGTGGATCCAGTGTATAAATACTATTCCTAATTCACAAAATGCTTTCGGAAAAGCTTGTGTTCTCGGTTTCAAGTTTTATTGTTGCAACGTTTCTGTTAAATAAAATTTCGAACGCGATCCCAGATATTAATCATAAGTAATGCCACGAGTGATTTCCGAATTATCTAGAGAATTTGGAAATCAAGAGTGGTATTTGTTAGGACTATTTAACGAATAAAATTAAGCTGTTTACTCACAAATCATTATTTAACTATAATTATTTATAAATATTTATATATTTAATGTATACAGCGATGTTTGAAAACAAATGACAAACGATTGGTACGCTTCATCTGCTTCCTTTGTTTATCACTGCAACCAGATCATACTATTTATTGTCAAAGAAACGCAATTTTGTAAGAATGCTCTCTAGTGGAGAAAAAATGAAACACATCAAACTGTATATTAATTCATTTCTGATGTGGTATGATGTAAATATGACAATTATATTTTTCTGGATTATTGCATGGGAAAAATACATTTAAGAAAGTACAAACAGTGTTTTTTTTGTGGTATAATCAATTGCTAAAAATGTTTTTATATTAACTCCTGCAAGCGATATGTGTTGACATCCATGCACTATATATACAATCTGGTAGCCGTATTTCATA
>JASPKZ010002620.1:0-47628 GCA_030220185.1 Diploptera punctata
TCTTACTCCCTGAGTTGGCAGTTCTTTCACATGTCAACATTTTCTTTCATTCCTTTTTTCTTTTTTTTTTTTTGCCTAGGAAAGGTGTCATAGTTAATAGTGCAGTTGGTGTGGGGGTTTCAGTCTGCCAACGAAGAGGCCATCTGCTCTCTATAGGGACATAATGGGATTCCTAAAACTTAAAAGCTTTTCTTAACTCCCTTTAGTTGGCCAGTTATTCCACTGTCACATTTTCTTTAATTCCTTTTTCTTTTTTTTTTTTTTGCTAGGAAAGGTTTAAATAGTTGCCAGTGGTGGTTGGGGTTTCAGGTTGTCCCACGAAGAGGGCCATCTGCTCTCTCTAGGAAAAAATAATGGGATTCCTACTTAAAAGCTCTTTCTTACTCCCTTTGTTGGCAGTTTTAACCAGGGTCTTCACATGTCACATTTTCTTTAATTCCTTTTTCTTTTTTTTTTTGTAGGAAAGGTTTAATAGTGCCAGTGGTTGTTGGGTTTCGTCTGCCCACGAAGAGTGGCATCTGCTCTCTCTAGGAAACTAATGGGATTCCTAACTTAAAAGCTGTTCTTACTCCCTTTATTTGGCATTCTTCACATGTCACATTTTCTTTTTACTTCCTTTTTTCTTTTTTTTTTTGCTAGGAAATGTTTAATAGTGCCAGTGGTTGTTTGGGGTTTCAGTCTGCCCACGAAGAGGCAATCTGCTCTCTTAGGGAAACTAATGGGATTCCTAACTTAAAAGCTTTCTTACTCCCTTTAGTTGGCAGTTCTTCACATTCCACAATTTTTCTTTAATTCTTTTTTCTTTTTTTTTTTTTTTGCTAGGAAAGGTTTAATAGTGCCAGTGGTTGTTTGGGGTTTCAGTCTGCCCACGAAGAGGCCATCTGCTCTCTCTAGGAAACTAAGGGGATTCCTAACTTATATAAGCTTTCTTACTCCCTTTAGTTGGCATGTTCTTCACATGTCACATTTTTTCTTTAATTCCTTTTTCTTTTTTTTTTTTTGCTAGGAACGGTTTAATAGTGCCAGTTGTTGTTTGGGTTTCAGTCTGCCCCGGAAGAGGGCCGATTCTGCTCTCTCTAGGAACTAATGGGTATTCCTAACTTAAAAGCTTTCTTACTCCCTTTAGTTGTCAGTTCTTCACATGTTCCATATTTTCTTTAATTCCTTTTTTTCTTTTTTTTTTTTGCTAGGAAAGGTTTAGTAGTGTCAGTGGTTGTTTGGGGTTTCAGTCTGCCCACGAAGCAGGCCATCTGCTCTCTCTAGGGAAAACTAATGGGATTCCTAACTTAAAAGCTTTCTTACTCCCTTTAGTTGGCAGTTCTTCACATGTCACATTTTCTTTAATTCCTTTTTTCTTTTTTTTTTTTTGCTAGGAAAGGTTTAATAGTGCCAGTGGTTGTTTGGGGTTTCAGTCTGCCCACGAAGAGGCCATCTGCTCTCTCGAGGAAACTAATGGGTTCCTAATTAAAAGCTTTCTTACTCCCTTTAGTTGGCAGTTCTTCACATGTCACATTTCTTTAATTCCTTTTTTCTTTTTCTTTTTTGCTGGGAAAGGTTTAATAGTGCCAGTGGTTGTTTGGGGTTTCAGTCTGCCCACGAAGAGGCCATCTGCTCTCTCTAGGAAACTAATGGGATTCCTAACTTAAAAGCTTTCTTACTCCCTTTAGTTGGCAGTTCTTCACATGTCACATTTTCTTTAATTCCTTTTTTCTTTTTTTTTTTTTGCTAGGAAAGGTTTAATAGTGCCAGTGGTTGTTTGGGGTTTCAGTCTGCCCACGAAGAGCCCGGGCCTCTGCTCTCTCTAGGAAACTACTGGGATTCCTAACTTAAAAGCTTTTTTACTCCTTTAGTTGGCAGTTCTTCACATGTCACATTTCTTTAATTCTTTTTCTTTTTTTTTTTTTTTTTTGGAATGGTTAATAGTGCCAGTGGTTTGTTTGGTTTTTAGTCTGCCCACGAAGAGGCCATCTTGCTCTCTCTAGGAAACTAATGGGGATTCCTAACTTAAAAGCTTTTTAACTCACTTTTAGTGGAGTATTCACTCACAGGTCACATTTTCTTTAATTCCTTTTTTCTTTTTTTTTTTTGCTAGGGAATGTTTAATAGTGCCAGTGGTTGTTTGGGGTTTCAGTCTGTCACCCACGAAGAGTCTTGTCTACTTGTTGTAAAGTCATCATCACTCGGTTCGGCACCGGTCATGGCTAAATAAAAGTATCTATCCACGGCGGGTACCGTGACCGACCTCTTCATCTCATTATCGGTTCTCCCCGTTTCATGGTCGGGCGTTATTGGCTAAAAAGATTGAGGTCCCAGATTTGATTCGCGGCACTAAATCATGAGGATGTTTCTTTAAAAAGAAATTGTGTGTGCATTTATATCAACATGTTGTCAATGTTTTTTTTTGTTGTGTAAAATAAAAAGGGGGGAAGGGATGAGATATGAATTAAAAATAAAAATCAAACCAAAAAACTGAAAGGAGGAGAAATGTAAGCCAATGGTATTTAACAAAATATCAAATTTTAAGGTTTTTTTAATTGATACGATTAGTTTTTAGAGATTATACATGAATTACTATTATTGTTTATTTTCCTTAAAAATTCACGCTCCTTATAAAGTCAGATTTATGTTCCTGTGGATACGACAAACCTCGCCCGTGGAGGCAAAACCTTGCGTGTTTACGTCTAATGTATGGCTCAATGATCAAATGTAGAATATTACTATTAAATTAAAAATCACTGAATCTTTAGCTATGAAGATTAGTTGAGAGTTGACAAAAGCAAGAATTTGACAATTTTTGTTTTTTCTAATATCTAGTTTTATTTCGACAGTGTCGCTCGACAGGTATATGCATCAGCTGGTTCTTCGTGTGTGACGGACGTCAGGACTGCCCGGATGGTTCTGACGAGGAGTGTCGGGACGCCACATCTTGCCCACCTCAGGCATACCCATGTGGAGAGAGCGGTGGTTGCGTCTCCCGTGCAGGAAGATGCGATGGAACTCCTGATTGTCCAAATGGTGAAGACGAACTACACTGCAATACCACCCGTCGTATCGGCGGTAAGAATATATCTTATGCCTACTCTCCCTTATCCATATCCCAGTCGATTGTCATGCAGTATCAGCATTCATTGTCTATGGGAAGGAAACATCTATTAGGCGTCTAACCTGCCTACTTCAATCAGAGAAGCTGTATATTCTCTTCATGGTTTAAATTTTCCCAGAACAAATGAGGCAAAATATATTGCTTAATTCTATTGACAACGTTCCTGTTTTTTTTTATGTTTTTTATAATATCTAGGGCTGAAAAAAGTAGCGGTATCAGGATAGTAACTAATTTCTATACACGTTGTTTACAAAATGCGTGTCTTTGTCGAGCGTCTCCAATGCCTGCTCGGAGCGGAGAGTGTGTATGTTCGACTCTCCTCAGTAATACACCTGTTTTCGTGACGTGTGGTTCTATCAGAATGCCGGAACAAAAAATTGTGCAAAGATGAGGCCATTCCTACACAAAGCGGACTGTACTAGAAGTCTATCCCGAGCGGGCGTGTCAGCATAGCGGTCTAAGTACGCCTATAACCGCTACTTTTTTCAGCCCTAATAATATTTTATTTTCAGCCATTTTAAATACGAGCTTTAAAATACTCCTTAATTTATGTCGACAAAGAAATATTTTCCTATTTCACGCATATTTAGTAAAAATGTATACCACTATTCGATAGAACGTAACTATTTACGCAGGAGCTGCGTAAATCAAATTAATTTCTTAAAACGTAGGATTTGTGGAGTTTAATAAAGAGCGCTAGAGCATAGAAGTTGCATATTGAATTTCAAAGTCCTTTGTTTGATAAACAAATCGTATATACCACGTTTCATAGCGAGAAAACAAAAATTGCGGCCGCTAGAGCATTAAAATATTCCCATTAAAATTTCACTTTTTAGGTTAACCCCCACTCATAATTGTATGAATTTTTATTGACAAACTTGATCTTATTCAAATTCCACATGCCGAGTTTCATTGCGATCAAAATGGCGACAGCTAGAGTAATTTTTAAATTTCGGCTTTCAGGTAAATCCTTCGGTTTGATTGTCCAACTGTATTGATTATCGGAGAATACTTTCTCATTATTCTAATACAATAAACCAAGGCTTGTTGCAAAAAAAAAACTAACATTTGTGCCACTACAGTTATTTTTATAATCTCGTTTCAGATTAATCCCCATTCTTAACAGTCTGATTTTACTGGTTAACGAACTTCATCTTACTTTTCTTAATGGATATGCCGAGTTTGGTGATGAAAAGAATGCGTCCACTTTTAGAGCGTACAATACTTAGATTAGTAGAGATGGGTTCGAATTTTAAGACTTTGACACGGCAACTTAATTTAGATTCACTGTATTACCTACTTTTACTTTAAGGAATGAATGACATGAATAACTCTATGCAGTCTGTTTATGGTGTTCCTGGTTCGACACACATCAAGATTCACACATATGATCACACCACATTTGTTTTGGGCTGGGCCCCAGGCCTCGGAGAAGGGGCTGTACAACCTCCCTTTGGTCCTATCTGCCCAAATGGATATATGGGCTCGGAGTCATGAAGAAGTCGTGAATGTGGCTCTCCTTATAGCACCACAGTCACATATTTTAAATACTTGTGGTTAGCTAACCCAGGCTATTTTTTTTTAGCTAACATGAGATCAGGTGAAATGTGATATGGAATGAAGAAACGACTTGATACGGAAGTGAAGAGGAGTGGAGCGTGTAGGTGGGATGAAATTTGGGAAAATGGGAAAACCCCGATAAATACCCGAAATTTCCCGCTGTCGCCGAGCACCAATACTCACTCCGGAACCATCAGAATTCGAACCTGAGATCCCAGTCGGGGCAGCCGTGTGCGCTAGCCACTGAGGACGACAATTTGTGTACTTACATTCATAGGACAGGAGCGTTTTAAACATCGTGTATTTACTCTTACGATGCTGAACATAATAGTATATTACGATGCGAGATTGGGAAGTAAGCGAGGAAATATGTTTGAAAAACGAGCGATAGCGAGGTTTTTAATTTCCGAGATTCTGTGAAAACACTTCACAAACGTGCGTTGTTGTACATTATTTTTTTCGCGGTGGGTTATTTTCAAAATAATAAATAATAGTAAAATAATATCTTTGTTGGAAATATTTGCGTTCATTATAAACAAACTGACTAACGCTAAGAGTGTGGGCAATGTTTATTAGTTGAAAACTACTGCGGGCCGTGGCACCAATCAATGATTAAAATGGCGGCAAGTACGTATTTATTGTTTTATATTGTTTCAAATAAAGTACAGTTCAAATGCAGTGATTTGCAGATCCACCAACCGTTCCCCTGTTCTGCCTCCAGGGACGTGTCCTGCAGCCGTTGTGAGACCGGCTAGGGCTACAAGCCCCACAGTGTGAGACTTTAGTATATCCAGGTGCTCATCTCCTGGCGACCCCACTGTTTGTCGACGAGCCCGTAGGCCGAGCCAGGAACCAGTACAGTTTGCTCCCCTCTGCACTGGTCCGAGCCGAGCCCTGGTCTGCCTCCAGGGACGCCTTCTGCTGCTGTTGTGGGCTAGCACGGAGCTTCGCAAGCTCCAACAGATGAGAAAATAGTACGACAAGGCGCTCAACTCCTGCCGACCCCACTAATGGTTCACGAGTCACCTTGGACTTGACCGGGAGGATGCTGTCAAGCAGATTCCACCGACCTTTCCCCCAGTGCACCAGCTGGGGACGTGTTTGGTTGCTGAAGTGGGTCCAGCCTGAGCACATTAGTACGTCAGATCGCTCAACTCCTGACGACCTCACAGATTGTCCTTGGGTCACTCGGTCCCAGAGTCGGCGCTAAGTCCCAGACCCAAAAGACCGCGCTTCCTCCTCTCCCGAACTTATTGACCTGGTGGTAATTCCCAGCATTACGCCCGGTATTGTCCCAACCAGCCCGTTTCGCAAGACTAGGCCTAGTCGTGGCCGCTGCTGTGAGACCAGCCCACTGAGCAATGTAGGCATCCAGGGTGCTCATCTCCCATGGTGCCCCCACAGATGGTCACGGGTTCAATTGAAACCAAGAGAAGAGGCGTGGTTGGTAATAATGTAACTATTACAGTATAGTTATTTAGGTTGGCAACCCCGAAATGTAGGAAGTTGAACTTTCAATCATGCGTCGCCGCATTACTGTAAGTATGACAAAACGCACTATCGCGCAAAAAATAATATTCTTGTAATTTAATATAATCATCCAATGCGTTCTGCGGACTACTTTAATTTGTAACATATTTAAAATATATATTATGTGTATTTTTTCTATATGGGTCAGTAATACTGATAAAACATCACGCTTTTATAAAGGGAAGGATGACAAAAACAAATTACCATTAAAATGTCACCTTGTCACGATATGTCACCTTGGTCATGATGTTCAGATAATCTGATTTCGCAAGAATATTAGGGTCTTATCGTTTGTTTATGTAAATTACAGACAATCAATATTGTTTACTTCAGTCGTAACTTCTGTAAGAGCTGATATCAACGTAAATCGGCAAATGCGATCGTGTTCTATGACACTAATCGAGATTAGGGATTGTTATTTGCCAACCAGTCTTACTATTTGCAAGTACTCAAAAACGTTCCTCTCGATGTTATGAATTTTAAAAGATTGGGCAATCAAAATCAATACTTTCAAGTTAATGAACATTGTGCTTGGTGAATAAAATGTTTATATACATGACTCTGAACATTTGTATATTTGTTACCTCTTGAGTAAATCTACTGCTTAGTTTCTCATGATTATTCTTTGGAGCTAATAAAAATGAAAATATTAAAAAATGAAATTCTTAATTTCAAACATTTCTGTCACTTTATATGTTGCGTCAACGCACGCGAGGGTCCCGGACAAACGAGCGCACAAACCTGAGGGTTTCGCGCAAAATAAATAGTTCTGACAATAATGTGTCGGTCCACACAACAACAACCACCCTGGACCGCCGGACAGTATACTTAAGGAAATGAGTCTTAAACAAGATAAGACGAAAGTCTGGAGGTGCGCTAATGGAGACCAGTAGAAAAAATTTGAATCCTTGTATATTTTCTAAAAATCTCTCAAAATTATTCCAAGATGAACGTAGGAGAAAAAGTAAGTAAGAACATAATCCTTTCATTTTCCTGGACCTATTAATCCATCCATAGTAATTTCTGCCCGAAGACAGCAGGTCCTTCACTGCAATTTTCATGCTATGCTTGCAAGCGTTACTAGGGAATTGTTAGGTTTGGTAGCTTCCCGTTGCTTCCCACACCGGTTGTGAGGATGATGATGATGATATGATAAGGATGATGGCCATATGATTTCGGGGACCGTTTGGGCCTTAAAGTGTTCCTGATATTTGCCTTACAGATGAGGAAAAACCCCAATAAAAACCTCACTCAGAAAAACCGCCCGACCGGGGATCGAACCCGGGCCCGCTGCGTAACAAGGCAGCACGCTACCTCGAGACCACAGCGGTGGACGATCTATTAATAAGGATAGTGATTTCATCATTTAAGTGGCTTTGATTGAGGGCGTGTAGAATATAATTGTCTTAAAATAACAATTGCAAATGGCGATTAGTTTGCATGAACGACTTGGAATCTCGAGAAAGTTAAACCTTGGTACAGGGTTTGAGCAATTTTTAGATAAAATATTGATACAGTGACGAGTAAATTAATCATCAATTGTAAACAGATAGTCCGTGATAAATAAGATAACATTAATTTAAGTGAATTACTGTCCTTACAATCTTATTGTATCTGTTTAAAATGCATTTAAAAGAGGCCACATGATTGAAATAATTAAAAGAGAAGAAAGCAAGAAAATATAACTTTTTTAGGCGACCATGTCTTGAATACTTGGTCAACAGTAGAGTATGTACGTTAACAGTGCAGCAGACGATGTACCAATCGTTCATTAAAAGCTCCACGAGACAGTTAAGTACACGAGTGGAGTAACCACCAAGTATTGGTTTATGTGATAAATACATACGCTAACAACTAGAGATTTTATTAAGTTAATTCATATTAAAACAGATTTTCATATTAAAATAAATGTTGAAATATGGAGAGAAATTATATTTCAAGGCAAGTTATGTAGGGTTATCTAACAGTATATTTCTAAAATAGCTATATATTACATGTAGCTTGGTGATAGAGAGAGGCAGGGTCAGAGAGAAAGCTAGACTATGGACAGTAATAAAAACACATAGACTTAGGACTCTGGGTCTTTTCCACTCCGAAGTTTCATCAGGAGCTAAGCCCGCATAATTTTTCTTAATGTTTTATGCTTTAAATAATGAGTTAAATAGTTCAATCTCGATAATTCATTAATAATTTAAAATAATGGATTAGAAATAAGTTTGTTTGAGGATAATGTTATACTTAAGGATAGGTCGTAATGGGTTTGGTTCCCACCAACGTCCTATAGCTATCTCTCTATCTCTCCTCTGCTCTCAGAAATGCCATAGATTAGTTAAGGTTAGTTTAATTACTTAAATTGTATGATTTGTTGCTTATAGTTTTAAATATAGGATATTAAAGTTGTTCATTTATTTATTTTATGAATCTCAACTACCTGCCAATAGTAGAGCCTCCAGCCTTTCCGCTCGGCGAAACCAAAACCCGTAGGTAAAAACACACGCTACCCAACCGTCCCCCGTAACCACGTTCCAAAGTCCATCTAAGCCCTTTCGGTTAGCCTCTAAATCGCTACAATTATTTTATCAAGTCTGAAACATCGTATGCACAGTTGGACGAAAATACTTTTTTACTAGCACCTAATTACATTTATACTCCGCTGGGCTTCTTCATGACACTTTTTTGAAAAGGATCTTCTCATGTCTAGAGCAGATCTGTAACTCTGCCTGTTTGTACTAAGAGAAGGACAAATCTTAAAACTTGTAAAATATCTGATAGAGCTAGAGCAGGACATGCCAGTAGATAAGGCAGGTCTGAAATGTTCTTGGTTGCTCATACTGAGAGCAGGACCTGCCAGTACGTAAGACAGGTCTGACCATAACAGTTTGTATAAACTGCGATCTAGACAGACCGCTATTATAGCGGCGGCTCTATAATCGCAATTACCTTGTACTAGATTAACTACCATTAATAGACATAGTACATGGGAATTCAAATGCAATGTCACAACAAGCATACAACGAACGTACACAATTTGGGCCATTAATATTGCCATCTGTTAATCAAATCCGGCGATTGCAATTGAATTCTTACAACATGAAATGCGAAGTCGGAAGACATCTCCGTCGGAAGTATTGAAATAATCAACATATTAAATCGTGAGTTTTAACTGTATCCTTTATGGTATATGTCAGATTGTTTATTTTTTTCTTAATCTTATAAACAAGGTATGATTAGTGTTTACGATATTAAATAATTGTATTTCTTCATTTCTAGCTGTATAAAACTCAAGAACTTGATAGAACTTGAAACATATGTGAATAATACTAAAAAAATAATTAAATATTATTGAAAATAATTTATTAAAGATGTATCATAAATGATAAACACTCAACCACCATCAAATGGTACGTCTCTTTTTTAATATAAAATATAAATCATCACTTTTGGATTCACATGTAGCCCATGAACAACTTATGCTTTCAAAATTAATATTACTTTGCTCTAAAAAAACATAAATAAGAAAAAATGAAAATTCCACTTCAAGATTAAATAAATTGTAGAAACTAAACAATAAATATAATATAAACACTATTTAAGGTTATAATTAAATTGCAGAACAAGAGAATCGATTTCTGTGTTTCATTTAAGCTCCTCCTACTTCAGTAGGCCTATATTTAACTTTTTTTTCAGATTTGTAACTTGGAGGATAAAAATATGTTGTCAATAGTCAATACCTGCGTAATAAAAGCACCCGGTCTATTAAGAAAATACTGAAAACCCAAATGTCTGTGCTAAGACCATAGAACAGTTCCCTAATATGATGTGATCGTTTAGAAAGGAAGAAGTGTTAAAAACGTTATTAATAACACTGTTTGAAGATAATTTTGGTTGACATGTTTACAGGTTGTCCGGAGCATACATTCCAGTGTAAGGATGGGCGATGTCTCCCGGAATACGAATTCTGCAACGCTATGGTGACGTGTAAGGATGGCAGTGACGAACCGAGAGAGAGCTTGCAAGGCTCGTGCTAATCGGAGGTCACCAGCTTACTGCCCTTCAGATGTGCAAATGGTCCGCTGCAGATCCGATGCCCATCACTTGCTCAGGACGGGATGGATGTGGGGATGGGTCTGATGAAGCTCAATGCTCCGTCTGCAGTAAGTTATTTGCTTACTATCAGTAGTTAGATTCCTAGGCAAAATTATTTAGCCTATAATAGTTACTCCATCCCTGTCTTTCTATTAAGCATAACCATTCGAAAGCTGAATACTTGTGGATGTTTATTAACATTATTCACTGTTTTTCCAATAGGTCTTTACAAAATAAATGTTTTAAATATTTTGAATATTTCAACTAATCAAAAAGTAAGTCCGAAGTTACTACTTAATTTACTTCGACAAAGGGATGTGTTATTCTGTTATTCTTTTGAATTTTGTAATAAATTCTTTTAGTAATTATATTTACAATAATGAGATAAGAATATATTAATTATCTTAGTAAAGGAATAAATATTTTTGTTGAATTTATATAACTATTTCATACATAGTAATGTCTTGTTAAATTACAAATTAGTTCAAAGAGCCGATAATTTTGCCAGCTACATGCTTTTAATATCCAAGCATTCTTTTAATGTGCTTCAGCTTGTAATATATGACAGACGGTTTCTTTCCTCCGATATAAAACCGGTCAAAAATATTCTCGTTTTGTTTGAAATCGAACTCATGGCCTTCAAATGCTGAAACAGAGGCGCTATACCAAACCACCAAAGCCGACCTTCAGCATACGTTGTTTTATGTACATTTTAATGGTGTTTTTATTTTGAAGTAATGTACAGTAGAATGACGTCACATGACTATGTTACTGTAAGTGTAATTAGATCCAATGGGCTTACAATTGTGCACAATTGAAAAATTGCTTCAAACTTGGTGCACAATCAAACTACGTAGGGCATCAACTATGCACTGTATACAATGCAATATATTCTTCTTGCTCATTTTACTCGCGCTAAGGTTCTTCAGTTTTGTAACACAAGATCCGCGCGAAAATCCTGCTTCTTTAAATATAATAATTATTGATATTAATATCTACTTTTTAATATTTTATTAAAAACCTAGAAAGTCTTTGCTAACCCAGCTAAACTGCGGGCCTCACATCCACAGAGGTAGACAACAGCTGGTTTCTCAATTTGGAACCGCTAACTTTCGTAGTTACCCAAATTACCCAGGATGCTCGGCGCGCATCGGTCCCTAAGAAAATATCTTCTCCGTGAGGACTTAATCCAGCGTGCATCCCATGGCTCTGGGTCAATACTTAGGTCGCTCGACGACAATGACTATTAACTAACTCGCTGGCACTATGGAACCCGGAGATTCATGGCCACATTGACATAAGCTCTCCATACATTCTTTTCGAGAGCTAATTTTTCCACATCATCCACTCTCAAATGGTTGATTTTTTCTTCCACTTCATTCTTGGCCTTCTTACTGTGCACTTTCTCTTTGGTTTTCTATCGGGTTTCTATGCCCCTCTTACATTTCCCATTCGTGCTAGTGTCCTACGTATCGCAGCTATCTTTATTATTTCATTTTAAAGATTAATCAATACTTTATTTTAAATGTTGGATAAATTTAAACAGTAGGCCTATTACAGGAGATTCAATGCAGTTTTCTCGAGATAAGTTCATTTTTTGCCCTCTGTTTTAACCGTTTTCCTTGAGATACATAAACAAGGAAATTCCGCAATTCCAATACTGGAAATAGAACCCGGAAGTCCTTGCTATGCAAACGGAAACACAGAGTATAAAAAAAGAGTCAGTCTCTAAATGTATGGACTCAATTGAATTCTAATTAGCTGCCTTGTGATTACAGTGTAACATATTTCCACTAAGGCTGAGGAAACCATTTCTTCCAACAGAAGCCGGAGAGGCCTATGTTATTCCAGGAGTCTCGGTTGAATTCCCAGCTATTACCATGGAAACGTTTGTTAGATTTAAGGTCTGCAACGGGGATCGAGTTAGTGTCATGATGACAGCTACGCGATATTAAAAATATGAATCCTAAGTTGAGGGATTGCTTCGCGGTTCAACATGGACCGAGTAAACTCAGCAGCGAGTAATTACTCAAATTGAGAAGAAGTAAAATCCAGACAACACATCGTGCTATCCACTCAACTTCTAATTAGTCATAGCAAACGCTTCAGTCAGCCTTGGAATACTACCACTAAAAAAGAAATAGTACATTATTCCATTAACAATACAATACTTGTCCCGAAAATAGATCTAACCCACAAAACATTCGAAAGTTGAATTGTCAGTGGATTAGTGATCTATCCGGAGAGTATCACGGCATGGTGCATTTAAAATTATCCATACTCCTTTCCAGATCTGTTTTATTTACTTTTTAAAAGTTGGTTTCAAGCGAGTAGTGATCTATATGTAACAAAATGGCGGAAGCAGTTAGTCAAGTCATTAACAGCAGTGCAGAAAAACAATTATTGTACATGTGCAAATTCATTCCACCACATTTCCGTGAATTCTAATCAAAATCCTAGAGAAATTGAGTGAAAATAACAAAGACATAAATAATGTAACGAAATAATATTAAATGGAAAATAAATACTGAAAACTGATTAAATTATAAATTATTCTAACTCAATCGCGTTCAATATGTATTTCAATTTCTTATTATAGGATGTTTATTAAATATGTGTTAGATAATTTTTCCACTCTATAGAGATAGATCGCGTTTGCACTCTGTATTAAATTGCTAATATTTAGTTATTACCATGTATTTTAGAATTTAGAATAGAATAGTTGCATTCAAATTAGCTGTATGTGATTCCAATATGATGAGAGGTTAAAATGTATGTGATATAATAGAGGTAATAGCCTCAAAAAGAAATTGATCCAATGATCCCGCTAGAGACCTTAGGAGGCTCTTGAGAAAGTAGTGTTTAAGACTCTTAACTTTATACACAATCGGCATAAGAAGATGTCAGCCCAGCGTGACGCCCGACATTATCCGAGAAAATACGTATGGAACTCATTTCCGTTAGAGGCTGGAGACGCCCCCAGATTTTAGATTTATTTATTTATTTAGCCTGGTGGAGTTAAGGCCATGTGCCCTTCTCTTCCACTCATCAGGACAAACATATATCATATCAGAATATAACAATCTCAATTAACTCTAATATTTAATACTAAATACAAATTTGATCAAAAAATAATATATATAATACAACCAGTAATTGTTAGTTAAAATTAAGACTAAAACTAATAATAAAATGTAGCAAGACATATTAAATTGTCCCTGTCTAACGTATATAAAAACAAAGAAAAATAATGAGATATAGAAAACTAATTTTACGATTATACAACATTTTAAACAAAACAAATGAAAATATTTCTCAATCTTAATATTATTTTCATAAATAATTTAATTTATTAATTGTTAAAAGAAAAAGATTTTAAGATTTAAGATTTATTTAGCCTGGTGGAGTTAAGGCCATGTGGCCTTCTCTTCCACTCACCAGGACAAACATATATTACATAAGAATATAACAATCTTAATTAACTCTAATATTAAACACTAAGTAAAAATTTGATCAAAAGATAATATCTAATATACATATTACGATCTATAATACAACCAGTTAATATTAGTTAAAATTAAGACTAAAACTAATAATAAAATGTATACAAGCAAGACATATTAAATTGTCCCTGTCTAGTGTATATAAAAAACAGGAAAATAATGAGATATAGAAAACTAATTTTACGATTATACACATATTTAAAACAAAACAAATAAAATATATGTTATTCTTAATATTATTTACATAAATAATTAAATATATTAATATTGCTAAAAGAATACTATCAGTGAGGTGTATAAGTCAGTTTGTTATTAAATAATTCTTTAGTTTGTTTTTGAAGGATGTTATAGTTTGACAGTCTCTGACATAGGGTGGAAGGGAATTCCATGTTTTTGGTAAGTGACACCGTAAAAGATAATGAATAATATACTGTGTGATGAGGCGGGATATAAAGGACAATGTGCTGATGGGATCGAGTGTCAAGATTATGTGGTGTCGGATAGTCTGATGAAGCGGCGTGATAAATAATTAGGCGATGATGTGTGAAGTATTTTATAGAGAAGGGATAGGGAATGGACAGTTCTACGATCTCTTAGACGAAACCACGATAATTGTTCCAGGGACGGTGTAACATGGTCAAATTTGCGAATACCACAAGTAAAACGTGCGCAAGAATTATGAACACGTTGAAGTCTTTGAGTGGAAATAATATTTAAGTCTGTAAAAAGAGTGTCACAATAATCAAAATGGGGCATTGCAAGTGTTTCTACTAACATTTTCCTAAGGGCGAATGGCAAACAATTTCGTACACGATTTAATGAATGTATTATTGAGAAGACTGTTTGCATGTATGGTTTATTTGTGTATTCCAATTTAAGTTTTTGTCAATAAATACTCCTAGAATTTTTACTGTCTCACTATAAGGATTTGAACTCCGTTTAGTGACACATGCGAAACTGTGTTTAGGTTAATTGTAGATAATAGTCTCTGATGACCCATAATGATTGATTGTGACTTTGTAGGATTTAATTGCAGTCCATATTTAACTGTCCAAGTCATTAGTGAGTCAAGATCCTCGTTAATTTTGGCAACAGCGTCATTTAGTGAATATTTGTCTGTGTGGATGTAGATTTGCATGTCGTCTGCAAATAAATTATGTTTGCAATGCTTTAGGGAGTTAGGTATGTCATTTATGTAGATTGAGAAAAGCAAAGGTCCAAGTACCGAACCCTGTGGAACCCCAGCTTTACGGAAGGACCAAGAAGAACATAATGTATGATTTCCTATAACAGATTGCTGGCGCTCATGAAGGTAGGAATTGAACCATTTCGTGGCACTATCAGAGAGTAAGAAGGTTTTTAAGTTTATGCAACAATAAGTCCAAGTCTACCGTGTCGAATGCTTTACTAAGTCAGTAATGTAAGAATGGTAAGTTTTCGATTATCAGCAGCTTCGCGTATGTCTTCGCAAATATTTAGTAGAGCAGTATTTGTATTGTGTCCTGTCCTGAAGCCTGACTGAAATTGATCTAGAAGGTTGTAACCATTTAGGTATTCAGTCAGTTGTTTATGGACTAATCGTTCCAGAGCTTTTGAAAGAGTAGATAAAATGCTAATGGGTCGAAAGTCGTTCGGGGTTGAGGGCGTTTTAACTTTAGGCAATGGACGTACGAGGGCTTGTTTCCACAATGAGAGATATGTAGAAGTTTGTAGTGAGGAGTTAAAAAATATGAGTTTATAGTAGGTAGTATAGCTTCGATTATTTTATTCAGTAAAGTAATATTTATACGGTCAGTTCCTTCTGCTTTGGTTTTTATTCGCATGATGGCTTTCTTTACGTCGTAGTCTGTAACATATGAGAAGTGGAAATGTTGTCTGTCGGGTTGATTTGTCAGTGATAATTCATTTATTGTTTGTTCTTTATCCTTTGGAGTAGAAGTTATACCTGTGAAGTGATTATTGAGTGTGTCCAGGGAAACAGGTAATTTGTCTACCTGTGTGTTCTTTTCTCCCAATTCCCATTCTATTCACGTTTTTCCAGATTTCTGAAGTATTGGTATTTGTTAGGTTGTATAAATGTCTAAGTTTGGCGTTTCTTATAGCTTGATTTGTCTTGTTACGTAACTGTTTATATTGAGTGAGACTTGTGTCTGTTTTGTTGAGTCTATATTTCTTATGTGCTGCGTCTCTATCAGTCATCAAGTTACGAATTGAAAGAGTCATCCAGGGTGCAGGGCGTCGTTTCACGAGTTTAGTTTTTAGTGGGGCATGTCTGTTGTATAATTGTAGTATAAAGTCATTTAGTGTCTCAACTTTTTCATCTACAGAATGCAGCATCCATATTGAAATGCTACGGCATCTGCATAGCTTCTTCAATTAGGGTTGCATTGTCTAATGGTTTAAGTCTCTATACGTAATAGTCTTTCGAGTCGGTTTAGGGCACTGCAGTGGATATGCTAAGAATATAATATCATGTGCTGATATTCCGGGGCTGGCAGTTGCCCGTTGAGTAAGTACTCTGTCTGGATTATTAGTTGCAATTAAGTCAAGTAACGTCTCAGAGTGATGAGTGTGATGTGTAGGTCGTAGGGGTAGGAGTGTCATAATCACGCCTGGAACGTAGCCATCAGTTGTTGTGTATGTCTGTTATCGTGTCTAGTATATTTATATTAAAGTCGCCCATAACGATAACGTGTTCATATTGTATTCGCGCGTTTTTGTAAGTGGACTCAATTTCAGCGATGGCTTTTATTTTAGGAGGTTTGTTATACTACACAGAGAAGTCATTTTTTGAAACTGACAAATATTTTCTATGAACATAATTTCGGCAGATGGTTCGTTATTAGATAGATACACAATTTTAGGAGTAAGGTCTGTTCTAACGAAGGCTCCAATAACCGCCCCCGCGACTGTAAACACGATCGTGTCTTAAGAAAAGTATAACCATCCATGTTAATTAAAGAAGAGGTAATGGTGGGATTTAGCCACGTTTTCAGATATGAGAAGAGCATGAATATTTAAAGAGAAGAAAATTGTTCTGACTTCATCTATATGTGCAGTAATACTTTGAGCATTGCAATGGGCTACCTGCAAGGAAGTAGGGTTATGTGGACAAAGCTATTTCTAAAGCATTCCTTGAAGTAGTGGGGTCGAGAAGGGGAGTGGGAAGGTTATTGTCCTGTAGCCTGTCAAAGACTGTCAAAGGAAAATCATCATTTAAACGAAAAATGGTCGTAAAATATTTCAACAAACTTACAAACTAAACTTGGTATCACGTCACTAAGAATATCTTAATTTTATGTATTATTAATAAAATGTTTTAAAGTGATAACTGTCGGTTATTCACTGGCCGTGTTCGCACTAATATATTTCTGAGGCCCGGAGAATGATGCGTTTGTTATCTCCTTCTTTAACATGCATTGCTCCGTCAATTGTCCACACATTTGTTACACCATATTTGGTGATGCATTCTTTTAATAGCTTATACCTCATTTGAGTTAAGTCTTCCCTAATTGTAACACCACTCCCTTTCAGCTGTTTTTTGTTCTGGAAAACCTCTCTCCTTTTCCGATAGCTTACGAATTTGACGATAACCGGCCGTGGCCGGTCCGCCTTTCTCCCCACACGATGACTCCTATCTATATCGCATGTTTTCCAATTAAATACCTATTTTAGACGCCACATCGATAGCTATTTTGTCTGTATCCTCAGCGTCCATCTCAGGGATGCCAAAGATACGTAAGCATTGGCGGCGTTGGCACTGTTCAAGGGAATCAGTTTTTTTCGCACAACAGTTGTTCTAGTTTCATTATTTTAGTATCCCTTTCCTGTAACGACAGCTCCAACTGTTTAATGACCTCAGTGTTCCGATCTATGGTTGTTTTCAACTCACTCACTATAGTCACCTCACGCAACCGAGTCCTTTAGCAGCTGCAACATGGCAGGGTCCCTCAAAACATTCCTGCATCACACGCTTTGTCACTTTTCTTCTTTATTCTCGTCGGAATTCTTTGTTTTGCGTGGCGCCATTATTACAGAATAAATGTACACACAAATAATTTCAAAATATCCTATACTACCTGTAAAACACAAACAATCACCTGCTGAAAACTGTGCAAAAACACGAGCGACCAGTATATTCACTACTCACTGTCCGCCATGACACTTATCTATCAATGAAGTGTATAAGTTAGTTTGTTATTAAATAATGCTTTTGTTTGTTTCATAAGGATGTTATAGTTTGACAGTGTCTGACATAGGGCGGAAGGGAATTCCATGTTCTGGCAAGTGAGACCGTAAAAGATAATGAATAATATACAGTGTGATGAGGAGGGATTATAATGGACAATGTGCTGATGGGATCGAGTGTCAAGATTATATGTGTCGGATAGTCTGATGAAGCGGCGTGATAAATAATTAGGCGATGATGTGTGAAGTATTTTATAGAGAAGGAATAGGGAATGGTCAGTTCTACGATCTCTTAGGCGAAGCCACGATAATTATCCAGGGACGGTGTGGGTAACATGGTCAAATTTGCGAATACCACAAATAAAACGTGCGCAAGGATTATGAACAAGTTGAAGACTTCGAATGAAAATAATATTTAAGTCTGTAAAAAGAGTGTCACAATAATCAAAATGGGGGGGGCATGGCAAGTGTTTCTACTAACATTTTTCTAAGAGCGAATGGCAGACAATTTCTTACGAGATTTAATGAATGTATTATTGAGAAGATTGTTTTGCATGTATGGTTTATTTGTGTATTCCAATTTAAGTTGTCAATAAATACTCCTAGAATTTTTTACAGTCTCACTATAAGGGATTTGAACTCCATTGAGTGACACATGCGAGACTGTTTTTAGGTTAATTGTTGATAAAAGTCTCTGGTGACCCATAATGATTGATTGTGACTTTCTAGGATTTAATTGCAGTCCATATTTAACTGTCCAAGTCATTAGTAAGTCAAGATCCTCGTTAATTTTGGCAACAGCGTCATTTAGAGAATATTTGTCTGTGTGGATGTAGATTTGCATGTCGTGTACAAATAAATTATATTTGCAATGCTTTAGGGAGTTAGACATGTAACTTATGTAGATTGAAAAAAGCAAAGATCTTGACCTTATCAAGAATGATGCCCGAGTGTTTCCGAATTGGAGAAGGGAGAAAACTAAGGGAGGACAAAATTGGAACAGAATCAAGAAATTTGTACGTATCATCAATAGGCCCAATGAGAACTTCAAATGACAATCTTCTCCGTCTTCAATTGTATTTTATATTAATTTGTGTTAGTTGAATAGTTGTGTACTCCATTCGCTGTGCCTGTTTGTTTTGTAAGTTAAATTTTACAAATTCTACAAAGAACGAAGCCTCATTACAATGAGAGATATATATTAAGTTGTCTTATAAATAGAGTCTGGATTTTTATATAAGATTGCAATACAAATTGTATTATTCAACTGTTTGTGTGTGAAACCAAGATAAAAGAAAGTCATAAGTCTAACTTGTGATTATACTGTGTTGCAATCTTACCTTTTAGTACGTACAAATCCGGACTCTGCTTATAAGTAGGGCTCGGAAGTAGAGGACCTATAAAATGCCTGTAAAAAGTTCAAAAGATATCCTATAAAATATCTAAAAACTGGAAAAAATGACATAAAAGGTGCTGCAGTTGCTAACGAGTTGATAAAGACAACCTCGTTGCCATCGCCCTCTGCTCGAGATAATTGTCACAAAGTGGCAACTTCTTAGAAAATTTGAAGTCGAAATACAATAGTTGAGGTAATCAGTGGGCAGGTGATTAAAAACAATGCGAGGGTTCAATTTCTCGCGGGACAAACGTGTTTGGAATGTGAAAAGTCTTTGTAAAGTAAAACTAGATGGTGTTTTTAAAAGAAGTTGGAATTGAGACTACGGATTCTTGAACTATACAAATGACATAAATTTAGTCAAAATATGGTAAAGTTGAAAAAGAAAGCCTTTAAGACCTGAAAAAAAGGCTAAAAAAAGGGACCAATAAACCAAAAAAAGTCGAAAAATGACAAAAAGGACGAATAAAATCTACCACTTTCTGGCTTACAATGACTCAAAATTTAAATATATATATATATCGAAAGACAATCTGGAGCATTTGCAATATATATATATATATTATGTGGACCTCGTCTTCAGACATAAAAAAAAAAGATTTTCCTCAATTTTCGAACCCTACTCTAAAGTAAATCGGATTTTAATATAGCTTTGTGTGTCTGGTGAAACCTTGAAAGAATTTGTTTCAAATGGGCATTCGATGCGCACCTTTATTCTCAACAAATGGAATGAGTTCATGAAATGTTGACACAGAGATACTCAGCGTTAGTTAAGAGTTGTATTGCAGTTACGATGCGAGACCCCATATTGCACGAATAACCAGGGCAAGAAATCAGAGATTAGGAACAATCGAATTGTTACCACACCCATCATATAACCCTGATCTTACGTCTTCATATTACCATCTGTTTCGATCCATGACCTATTTCTTGCGTGACATTTTGAAAACATTGAAACTGTGGAAGTGAGTCTGAACAAATTATTTGCATCAAAACCAGAGACTGGTACCGCCATGGGATTATAAACCCCGTTGAAAGATAGCTCAAGACCCTAGAATCAGATGGTCTCTACTTCTTCTTCACTTCCTGGTTTAGGCAAGAGTTGCCTGTTCCGTGGTCTCTACTTTGAAGAATATTTTAATTTCTTGTCAGAAAACATTGAAAAAATATATTTTTTAAATCTTATGAGGCAGCATTTGTAATTACTCGAGAACAATAATGACGTATCATATTCGCAACTGTGTATTTATGTTAAATACTTGTTTTAAAATAAATAAATTAATAACAAGAAGTATATTCATAGCTTTCATATTCAGAAATGACTAATACTGAGTGTACAGAACAAGAGAAGATTAATTTTATTGTTTAATAAAGGATTATGGTATCGTAATTTGTTAAAGTAAACTGCTGAAAGCCGCCGGAAGGTGGAGGGTACGAGGCCCAAATGAGATCAACATTTTTTAACCAGGTCATGGCAGCGCCTTAACTCTCAAGTCGACTCAGTCTCGCTACTGTATGTTCTGGTGCTAAATGCAGGGCTCAAAACTGACATCTTGTGCCGCTTGTGAGACCCTTAACTTCCTACTACCCCTAAGGCCTTACTTTTCTAAATATTGGAAATTAGAACCACAACTCAGTATTTGGATAAAACTACGTTATTCTTTACACAAAATATAAAAATATACAGTATTATTTAGATCTCAATAATTGTCTTACGGCACAGTTCGAACTTCGTATTCACAATTGCATTTAAGTTTCTTTAATTACATCTTTCAGTAATTCTATTATAGTTTGTATTATCTTGCACAATATTATTTAGATGTTAAAGGAAAAGGCAAAACCTCTAAAAGTTATCGAGCTTTCTTTTTATTTACTTATATAATAATGAAATGAATCTTTGTATTGAGATAAAGTTTTCAAATGATACAAAACAAAATATTATATAATAAAGGTTTAATTTCCCTATAAAAAGAGGTTCCTTATTATTATTATTATTATTATTATTATTATTATTATTATTATTATTATTATTATTATTATACAGTAAAATTTGTTTAATCCGGAACATGAATAATGTAGAAATCTGTCCAATGTGAACAAATTTCTTGGTCCCGGCGAAATAATAGTAATTTTACGTGTATTTATTTTGCATTAAAGGAATCTGTCCAACGCGGAAACGGAAATGATATTTCTACACACAATTCATGAAAAAACTATAAAGCGGAAAGACAGAAACACAAATAAATTACTTTCCACTTCATTAAATTCCTGTTAGGCCAAAAAAAGTAATGAGGAACTATTCCTGCCGCCTGGTGAAGTACAGTAAAAGTTCCTTATTCGAGGGTTAAAAAATTGTGACACAGTTCCTGTATTCGCGGCTAAAAATGTATTTTCTCTTCGCGTATCCAGACGGTATATCTTATATAGTTATTAACCAACAGCAGTTCTTTTTTTTTTACTGAAGGCAGGTGACCTAATTGTGACGACCCTGAAGTTCATTGTTAAAAGCTGTTGTCGTATTTCAAGTGCCGATATGTACTTTGATAAATGCCTCCATCGTCACGATCGGTATATTATTGTTTCAATATCGTTGCAATAATTTTGATCGAATAACACGCGTCTTTTGTGCTTTGTTCCGAGTTTATACTGTCGATTAAAAGGAAAGAAAATAATTAGTACCGAAAAAAAATAGTGTTGCCGCTTATAGTAAAAATAAAAATTCTTGGCCGTTTATACGCGTTGGCGAGACGTTTGTGTCTGCAGTACATCACGCTGTTTCAATATTAATGAATCAAGAAGTCCGAAAACAAAATAATGAATTGTATCGCAGAATTCACAGCTGAATTGCCCATCAATCTTAATTGAAAGAACTTTTAAAAGCGGCAAAACAGGAAAAAATCACTAAGTTCTTTGAGTCCTTTGCCTATACCTGACAATAATTATTAATAGAAATTGTTAAAAATCTCTTATTAATTGATTTTATTTAGACAATTTTTATTTTATTCTGTAACCTTGGAACGTATCCCCTGTATACCCATACAAATTACCATTCCATATTCGCGGTTTCTGTATTTGCGGCATATTTGCAGAACATATCTCCGCGAATAAGGAGCTTTTACTGAATAAATTCTACCTGTACCTGAAATTTTCTTTCGGTCTCACTGCACACCCGTTATGCGAAACACATATACCTGTCTTGCAAATAACCATTGCCCTGTAAAATCTTATATTAGTTAAGTTCTGAGACTGATCTATCACAGGTAGCGTTTTTGAATTTACGGAATAAAGATGGCTGAAACGTATGTATCATTCTCATTAAGCGAAAAAGTGTAAATGATTGAAGGTAAATCTCCAAAAATTTCCGGACCGATGCTCCAAAGTCAAGCTCTAGCTCATCTTAGGGAATAACGATTTCAAGGGATCTTCAGGTTGGCTGGACAGCTTTAAAAGACGGCACAAAGTAGCGTGGAATGAAATTTGCGGGGGAACAAAGGATGTGAACGAAAGTGTAGTTAGTGAGCGAAAACGAAACTTCATACTTGAATTTCATGATACGCACCTAAGAGACATTTTTAACACTGACGAAATGGGACTGTTTTTTTTTTTTTCGCGCGTTACCGTGGAAGTCGCTCGTACATACAATACTTCACTTTTCAACAACAGCGGAACTACAATTAATCCAAGGTGCGCAAAAAGGCATATACGGAACTCTATAATCTAAGATTATTATTAATAAGTTTTAGTTTTTTATAATGCGAAAATTTGTCCAATGTGGAAAAAAAAATGGTCCCATGCGATTCCGCTTTGAGCAAGTTTTACTGTATTACTATTATTATTATTATTATTATTATTATTATTATTATTATTATTATTATTATTATTATTATTATTTATTATGTTATTGTTATTATTATTATTATTATTATTATTATTATTATTATTATTATTATTATTATTATTATTATTATTATTATTATTATTATTATTATTATATTTAGAATACAGGAACTATGTAAATACATAAAACTCTCCATGGTGCGACAGGAGTAGAAGGGCTTTGGCATACCACCCAGCTGCTGGCCTCATATTCACATATGTTAATCACAGATCATCGAGTTACAATGGAGTGACATGTGATTAGCATGGTGGGTGCACTGCCTGTTATAGAACTCGTTTTCTCAACCTGGTGCCGTTAGTCAATTGTAGCTTCCCAATTTAATCACGGTCTCATACTGGCCGACATTCCATGAAAAAATGTCTTCCCATGGGGACTCGAACCAGCGCAAATTCCGTAGCGCTGCACTAAGGCCTTATGCCTTAAACTACCCGGCTACGGCTCGCCGCAGCGGATATATATATATATATATATATATATATTAAATTACCAGCCACCAGGCAAGAGATCTTTGGGCAGATCCTTCAAACGTTGGATTGAGACCTTAACAAACATTAGGTCTATCACATGAAAGGAAGAAGAATATATATATATATATATGTGTATATATGGCATGAGAAGAAAAATGTACTCATGAGCAGCGATATATATATATATATATATATATATATATATATATATATATATATTCTCTATCCCCACTGTCGTTTTCATGACATTATTTGGCACAAAGCGAGGATGACACTAAAACGAAATTTTAATATTTTATATGTATGTACATTTATTTTTTTTCTTCTGTGGCAATTATACCAACCACATGATTGATCACAGCACTATCACTATTAATATTTGTATAAAAATTGCATTTGTTTCCAATTGTGATTCATTTGCAGAATCATGGTCATCTTCTTTTTAATCAACTGTAAGACTCATTTTGTGTAACTTGTAATCATCCGTGCTCATTTCCTCAAAGATACACAACTGATTATCTATAGAGAGGGACTCATCCACTGTTAATGGATGTTCTACTGGAATGCAGATTTAAAAATCCCTCAATGTAATACTAAAATTCATCAACAGCATTATCAGGGGATCCAGTATTCTATTGAGGAATTAAATCCCTTCTGCACCCTAGTACTCAGTTGGAATAAACCTCGTTGCCAGATCTATGAATTCAGGAATTCACCCTTTAAAACATTTCCTTGCATAATTTTAACTTTACATGTTGACACTATCTGAACTAGCATAGTGAAGAGGTTTCTCAAGTATTTAGGATATGTTAATGGGATGTTTCCCTCCATGGTATCTTTACCTTGTCGTGGTGGAGTGGCTTGCGTGCTTAAATGATCCTGAGAGCTATGCCGGCGGTAGCATTGCTGCCGATAGGGTTACCCATGCCGGACTGGTCGAAGGTGATAAGCCAGACGAAAAAAGTACCTTGGTCGAAAGAGTGACGATCTTTCACCGTAAAAATACAACCGTCAAGAAATGCGGACATGGGTTCAACTGGGGTAAAATTTTCCGGAGGTCAAATAGTCCCCCATTCGCTTCTCCGGGCGGGGACTACTTCAGGGAGCCCATGCCAAAGGTTCAAACACAGGGACATGTTCCTAGGAACATGGAATGTTAGGACTTTATACAATAGCGGGGCACTAGAGATATTAACGCGGGAATTAGATAAATCGCCCTTGGATATAGTCGCTTTACAGGAAGTTAGGTGGCCAGGAGAAGGTAGTCAGGAATCAGGAAGCTTTGCATTATACTACGGGGGTGCAGAAAGACACGAATTTGGAACGGGTTTTTTTAGTCAGAAGGAGAATCTTATCCGCTATCCGAGATATTAAGTTTGTTAGTGATAGGATATCATACATAATTCTAAAGGGTAAACAACATGATTTTATAATTGTAAATGTACATGCCCCCACAGAAGATAAAGATGACAAGATCAAGGATGAGTTCTATGAAGAATTAGAATGCGTATTTGATAGCCTTTCACGATACCATATGAAAATTGTCTTAGGAGATTTTAATGCAAAAGTGGGGCGGGAAGATATATTCAAACCAACAATAGGCAAATTCAGTCTTCATGAAGATAGTAATGACAACGGGGTTAGATTAGTCACATTTGCCACATCAAAGAATCTCATTGTTAAGAGCACAACATTTCAGCATAAGGATATACATAAATACACTTGGACGTCCCCAGATGGAGAAACTCGTAACCAGATATATCATGTATTAGTGGATAAACGCTGGCACAGTAGCATCATTGATGTTAAATCAGTTAGAGGGATAGACTGCAATTCGGATCATCATCTGGTCAGATTGAAAATCAGACAACGGCTATCGCTTATGAGAGGAACAAACGATAGAGATGATTCTGTAAAATTTGAATTAAAAAACTTGAAAAATGATGAAATGCGGCAAGAATACCAAATCAAAATTGCTAATAGATTTGAAGTACTGGGATCTTCCGTTGACAATGTGGCAAACGAAGAAGAAACTGATATAAATAAAGAATGGGAGGCTATAAGAGATACTATTAAATTATCAGCATGAGAAAGCATTGGTTGTTTAAAAAAGAGGCAAAACAACAAATGGTTTGATGAGGAATGTGCCGACATTGTAAAGAAAAGAAAGCTAGCAAAAATGAAATGGTTACATGAGCCAAATGAGGTAAATTTAGAGCAATTGGGTAGTATTAGACGGGAAACAACCAAGCTACTAAAGATTAAAAAGAGGGAATATTTGAGAGAGAAGATTAATGATCTTGAAATGAATGCAAAAAATAGGAACATTAGAGAATTATATTAGGGAATTAGTATAGAGAAGAAAGGGTTTCAGGCTAGAACAAACATAATTCGGAATGAAAATGGGGAAGTGATTGCAGATTCCAGGAGTATATTAAATAGATGGAAAAGTTACTTTAATCAGCTATTAAATGTACATACAGAACAGGACATTGAGGAGGATATTTTACAGACAGCAGAAATGCTAGTCGCAGAGCCAAGTGCATTAGAGCTTGAAATGGCGATTGAAAAATTGAAGATGTATAAAGCATCAGGTTCAGATGAGATCCCAGCAGAACTGATAAAATCAGGGGGACAAAAATTGATGGACAAGATACGCTGGTTGCTTAGTATGATTTGGGAAAAAGAAGCTCTTCCAGATGAATGGAAGGAGTCAATTATCGTACCAATTTATAAGAAAGGAGATAAAAAGGATTGCAACAACTACAGGGGCATCTCATTACTTTCAACTTCGTACAAAATTCTAACAAATATATTAGTAAGCAGACTTACTCCCTATATTGATGACATTCTAGGAGATCATCAATGTGCATTTAGAAGAAACAGGTCTACAACAGATCAGATTTTTAGTATAAGACAGATTTTAGAAAATAAATGGGAATATAATGGTACTGTACATCAACTGTATGTAGACTTCAAAAAAGCATATGGTTCAATTAAGAGGGAGAAGTTATATAGTATCCTGCTGGAGTTCGGAATTCCTAAGAAGTTAGTTAGACTTATACGAATGTGTCTAAATGGCACAAAGAGTAGGGTGCGTGTAGGCAAACAGTTTTCGGACACTTTTGAAATCCAGAATGGGTTGAAGCAAGGAGATGCACTGTCTCCTCTACTATTTAATTTGTACTAGAGCATGCCATTAAGTCTTTAGAGAATGAGGAAGGCTTACAACTCAATGGTATTAATAAGCTGTTAGTTTATGCTGATGATGTAGTAATTGTTGGCCGATAGCGAGGAGATACTAAAGAACAACACGCACACAGTATTGAGTAATACTAAGAAATTAGGACTGGAAGTAAATATCAATAAAACTAAATATATGGTCACACGTAGAAATTCATTATATAATGGAAATGGACAGCTAATGACAAATGAGGGAAATTTTGAGGAAGTGGCTGAATTCAAATACCTAGGAACAATGATCACAAATAAGAATGAGATGCACAAAGAAATTAAACATAGGCTCAATTCTGGAAATGCATGCTATCATGCATTGCAGAGACTCTTGATATCCCAACTCCTTTCAAAAAACGTTAAACTGAAAATATATAAAACTATTTTTCTACCAGTTATATTATATGGGTGCGAATCATGGACTGCGATGGGCAGGACATGTTGCGCGTATGGGGAATGAAAGACTTACATGGAAGCTTCTTGTAGGAAAGCCAGAGGGAAAACGCCCAGTTGGTAGACAAAGAATGAGGTGGGAGAATAACTTTAACTATGATTTGAGGGAAGTAGATTATACAGGGAATGATTGGAAAGGATTACCTCAGGATAGGGATGTATGGAGAGCTTATGCCCGTGCGGCCATGAACCTACGGGTTCGATAGTGCCAGTGAGTAAGTAAGTAATGGGATGTTTTGTATGTGTAGCAAGATGCTCAAACTGAAATCTTGTTAATTGGCTTTATCAGTTTTATCTTCGCCAAACATTTCATAATAAAATCAGCCAACGAGAACTTCATGTTCAGAGAAATTGATAAGTGGATTGCCAAACAAATAATGGTTAAGATAACAGCTGTTTCAAGGCGATCATATTTATTTACTGAATGCGAGTTATATTTGTTTTTATGTTAATCATTTCAATTATCTTGTTTTTTTTTAAATTTTAGATATACAGGGTGCAGCAGGAACAATGACCCATTTAAACATGTTATTTAGGCATGAAGAAATACAACTACACATTATTAGTGTACATTGTTCGAAAGAACACGTCCTACCATTAATTACACATGTCACGTTTTTGTAAATCATGTCCTTTAGGTGTCCACATTGTTGGCAATGCAAACTTCTGCACGCACATTCTCCATAACCTTGCGAATAGTGTCACCTGTTATGGCCTCGATTTCGGCGTGAATGTTGTTTTTTCAAGTCTTCAAGGGTTGTTGGCTTGTTAGCCATCTTCTTCTTCTTCTTCCTTTCATGTGATAGACCTAGTGGTCTGTTACGGTCTCAATCCAACGTTTGAAGGGTCTGCCCAAAGATCTCTTGCCTGGTGGCTGGTAATTTAAGATCTGACGTGGTATTCTTGTTCTGCTCATTCTTCGTATGTGAGATTTCCAGTTGTTTCTGTATTTTTGTACATATTCCTTGACTGATTCTGTGTGTAATTCTTTGAGAATCTCAGAATTCCTTTTATGGTCTGTCCTTGAATAGCCCGCAGTACGTCTCATAAATTTCATTTCTGCCGCAGTTAGTCTTTGTTCATCTACACTGCGAATTGTCCAGGCCTCACTGCCGTAACATAATATGGGTCTGGCCAGTGTTTTATAAATTCTAGTTCGTGTGTGTTGCTGTACTGTGTTTGGCTTGAAAATATTATTTATAATTCCTGTTACTCTGTTAAATTTTATAATTTTTTGACTAAAATCTTTTTCTTCTTCGTATGTAACTTGGTATCCGAGATAGTTAAATGTGTTGGTTTGTTCTAATATTTTATTATTAATAACAATTTTACTGCGAACTGGGTCTTTTCCTAGGAAAGCCATGACTTTAGATTTTTCTGTTGAGATTTCCATGTTGTAGTTTATTGCAATTTGGTGAAAAGAGTGGACTGAACGTTGTAGGTCATCTTCTGAATTCGCTATAAACACAATGTCATCTGCAAATAATAGGGTGTCTAAATTATATAATCTATTAAGTGGTATACTGCCATGTGGTTGTAGTCTCCATTCTTTAATAATTGAGTTCATGTATATTATGAAGAGCATTGGTGAAAGACCACATCCTTGTCTAACTCCTTGATTAATTGGTCTGCATTCCGAGATTTTATTTTCAATCTTAACTTGGATGTAATTATCCTTATAAATATCATATATAGCTTTTATCAGTTGGTCTGGGATTCCATCATATTTGAGGATTTCTAATAATTTGTTTCTATTTACTTTGTCAAATGCCTTCTTCAAGTCAATAAACGCCATGTGTGTTTCAATATTAAACTCTCTGTGTTTTTCTATTAGAATTTTAATAGTGAAGTATCCATCTGTACAGGATCTTCCTTTTCGGAATCCATTTTGCGCTTCATCTAATACATTGTCATAATAATCAGCTAATTTTGATTTGAGCAACTTGGTGTAGATTTTGTAGCCTGAGTCCAAAAGGCTTATTCCTCTGAAGTTATCACAGTTATTTATATCTCCTTTTTTGTGTAGTGGGATTACAACAGCTTGTTGCCAGCTTTTTGGCGGAGGGCCCTCATTATAAATTCTATTTAAAAAATTGAGAAATCTTTCATTAAAGGCAGAGCTGGCATACTTAAATAATTCCAGGTTAATACCATCTTCGCCTGGTGTTTTGTTATTTTTGCAGTGGACGAGTATTGTATTTAATTCATCTAAAGTAAAAGCATCTATGTAATTATTGTTAGAAGTTACGAGATTTAAATTTTCGTTTTTTTTTTTTTTTTTTTTGCAGCCACAACTTTTGAAAATATTCTATCCAATTTTCTAAAGGAATTGTATTTAGTTTAACTCTTTCATGTAGCTCTCCATTTAATTGCCTTAGTATTTTATATGTTTTTGGATTTGGTCTTGTAATGTCCGTTTCCAATTGGGTAACAAAATTATTCCAATTTTCTCTGTGATATCTTCTAACTTCTCTTTTTGCTATTGCTCTTTTCTGTTTGTAATCTATTTCGTCAGCAAGTGTTCTAGTTGATAGATATTTTCGATATGCTTCTCGTTTATCATTAATAATTCTGGCGAGGTTTTCATCCCACTTCCGTAAGCCATGGCTTCTTGTCCATCTCTTCTTTCTTCCTATACTTTCGGTGGCTGCTGTGTTTAACATATATTTTAGATTGGTCCATTCTTCTTCTATAGTGTTGCCAATTTCTACGTTGAGTAAGTTTGATAACCTCTTCTGGTAAAGCCAGCGGATACTAGGATCATTTAATAGTTGCACCTTGTAGGTGTATGTGGGTTGTGTTATAAATGATTTCTTCTTATACCATCTTGGAGGAAATCGTGCTGGAGCAACTAGCAGATGGTGGTCTGATTCAATTTCAAAACCTCGGAATACTCTCGTGTCTAGTATAATATCTGCTAATTTCTTATTTGCTATCACATAATCTATTATTGGCCGTTGTCCTCTTGCTTCCCAGGTATATTTATAACTGTCAATGTGTTTGAAGTGATTATTCATAACTTTTAAATGATTATACGTAGCAAAATCAGTTAATCTTTCTCCATTTTTATTTAGTGTGTTTTCTCCATATGTGCCTGCCAATTCGTGCATTTAAATCTCCCATAAATAATAAATAATCTGATTTAGGTATTTTATCCATAATACGTTGTAATTTTTTATAGAATTTTATATTTTCATCTTCTGCACCTTCTACTGGAGCATATAAACCAATAATACTTAAATATCCTCTGAAAGTTTTGATTCTTAATTGAATAATTCTTTCATCCCAGTAGGTGTAACTATGAATTAATTGTTTGAGGGATTTGTGAACCATAATCATCACGCCTGCTTTTGTTCTGATATCTCTATCAACTCCACTATAGATTTGAATGTAATTGTTGGTTTCTTTTGTACCCTTTAATTTTCTCTTAGTTTCTGATATTACTGCTATATGAATTTTTTTCCGATCTAAGTTTTCATCTAATTGATCGTCTTTATGAGTAATACTGCGGACGTTCCAAGTGGCAAAATTCATTATATTTCTCTTTTTCCAATTCGTCTCCTTTAACAAGCTTGGGTCATCATCATTTAGAGCAGTTCTTTTACATCTTCTTTGAGACTTTTTAGTAAGGTTAGTCCTCACATCAGGTTACTGGCCTGAAGTAAGCAAGTCCAGTGGTGGGGTTGCCACCTTAGGCCTCTGGACAGGCGCGATTATGATACAGCATTTACTCTGTATCTTAATGGAACGGTTATACCGCCGTGACTCGGTCCCCAGAGCCCCGCTTGTTTTAGGCAGGTTGCACCACGAGCAGGTGGGGTTGGGATTTAGATAGGAGAGGTTATATAGAATGCACTTCACTATATTTTGCAACCCTAATCTTTTAATGAACCTCTGTAAATTTACGTCCCTCGAATCATGGTTATGCTATTCTTTCACCTCATTCTTGGCCAATCTATTGGGTGCTTTCCCTCTTGTTTTCCTACTTGGAGTTTACATACTCCACTTTAATTCCACACTTGTGCCACAGGTTCTGTCCATCACATTCTATAAAATTTAATTGTTCTTATTATGTTTGGTTCCCAGTAACGACAACGGGGTTAGATTAGTCACCTTTGCCACATCAAAGAATCTCATTGTTAAGAGCACAACATTTCAGCATAAGGATATCCATAAATACACCTGGACGTCTCCAGATGGAGAAACTCGGAACCAGATAGATTATGTATTAGTGGACAAACGCTGGCACAGTAGCATCATCCATATTTGATTAGTTAGATGGTCAGACTGCAATTCGGATCATCATCTGGTCAGGGTGAAAATCAGACAACGGCTATCGCTTATGAGAGGAACAAACGCTAAAGATGATTCTGAAAAAAATTGAATTAAAAAACTTGAAAAATTATTAAATGCGGCAAGACTACCAACTCAAAATTGCTAATAGAATTGAAGTACTGGAATCTTCAGATGACAATGTGGCAAACGAAGAAGAAACTGATATAAATAAAGAATGGGAGGCTATAAGAGATACTATTAAATTGTCAGCATCAGAAAGCACTGGTTGCTTAGAAAAGAGGCAAAACAACAAATGGTTTGATGAGGAATGTGCCAACATTGTAAAGAAAAGAAAGCAAGCAAAAATGAAATGGTTACATGAGCCAAATGAGGTAAATTTTGGAGCAATTGGGTAGTGTTAGACGGGAAACCACGAGGTTACTAAAGAGTAAAAAGAGGGAATATCTGAGAGAGAAGATTAATGATCTTGAAACGAATGCCAAAAATAAGAACATTAGAGAATTGTATCAGGGAATTAGTATAGAGAATAAAGAGTTTCAGGCTAGAACAAACATAATTATGAATGAAAATCGGGAAGTGATTGCAGATTCCAGGAGTATATTAAATAGATGCAAAAGTTACTTTAATCAGTCATTAAATGTACATACGGAAAAGGATATTGAAGAGGATAATTTACAGATAGCAGAAATGCTAATCGTAGAACCAAGTGCATTAGAGGTTGAAGTGGCGACAGAAAAATTGAAGCTGTATAAAGCATCAGGTTCAGATGAGATCCCAGCAGAACTGATAAAATCAGGGGGAGAAAAATTGATGGACAAGATACGCCAGTTGCTTAATATGATTTGGGATAAAGAAGCTCTTCCAGATGAATGGAAAGAATCTATTATCATACCAATTTATAAGACAGCAGATAAAACTGATTCCAACAACTATAGGGGTACCTCATTACTTTCAACTTCGTACAAAATTCTAACAAATATATTAGTTAGCAGACTTACACCTTATATTGATGATATTCTAGATCATCAATGTGGATTTAGAAGAAACAGATCAGATTTTTAGTATAAGACAAATTTTAGAAAATAAATGGGAATATAATGGTACTGTACATCAACTATATGTAGACTTCAAAAAAGCATATGATTCAATTAAGAGGGAGAAGTTATATAGTATCCTGCTGGAGTTTGGAATTCCTAAAAAGTTAGTTAGACTAATACAAATGTGTGTAAATGGCACAAAGAGTAGGGTGCGAGTAGGCAAACAGTTTACGGATACTTTTGAAATCCAGAATAGGTTGAAGCAAGGAGATGCGCTATCTCCTCTACTATTCAGTTTTGTACTAGAGCATGCCATTAAATCTTTAGAGAATGAGGAAGGCTTACAACTCAATGGTATTTATAAGCTGTCAGTTTATGCTGATGATGTAGTTCTATTGGCCGATAGCGAGGAGATACTAAAGGACAACACGCACACACTATTGAGTAACACTAAGGAATTAGGACTGGAAGCAAATATCAATAAAACTAAATATATGGTCACACGTAGAAATATATTATATAATAGAAATGGACAGCTAAAGACAGATGAGGGAAATTTTGAGGAAGTGGCTGAATTCCAATACCTAGGAACAATAACCACAAATAGGAATGAGATACATAAAGAAATTAAACATAGGCTCAATTCTGGAAATTCATGCTATTATGCATTGCAGAAACTTTTGATATCTCAACTCCTTTAAAAAAAATTAAACTCAAAATATTTAAAACTAATGATTGCAGTGAAGGACCTGCCTTCGGGCAGAATTACTATGGATGGATTCTATCAGTTATACGATATGGGTGCGATACGTGGACTCTTACTTTAAGGGAGGAAAGGAGATTACGAGTTTTTGAGGATAAAGTTCTTAGGGAAATTTTTGGACCAAAGAGAGATGAACAGACAGGTGAATGGAGAAGACTACATAACAATGAACTACATGGTCTTTATAGGAAGCCAGATATAATAAGAACAGTTTAAGTCTCGTAGACTGCGATGGACAGGACATGTTGCGCGTATGGGGAGTGAAAGACGTGCATGGAAGTTTCTTGTAGGGAAGCCAGAGGGAAAAGCCTAGTTGGTAGACCAAGAATGAGGTGGGAGAACAACATTAACTATGATTTGAGGGAAGTATATTATACAGGGAATGATTGGAAAGCACTAGCTCAGGATAGGGATGTATGGAGGGCTTATGTCTGCGCGGCCATGAACCTACGGGTTCGATAGTGCCAGTGAGTAAGTAAGTAAGTATGTCTGGTTCCCATAAATTTATTGTAGTTCACTGATACATAGTCTTCTCCATTCACATGTACATTCGTCTCTTTTTGGTCCATTTTTTTTCTAAGAACTTTATTCTGAAATAATTGTAATCAGTTATTCTCCCTTAAGGTATGAGCCCATAGCTGTAGAATAACCTTGTTTATATATATTAAGTTTAACTTTTTTGTAGAGAAGTTGGAATGAGAAGAGTCCTTATAAAGTTATTAAACGTATGCTGAATACTGTGTAATGCATTTACAGAATTGTACCTATGTTTAATTTCTTTCTGCACCTTATTTCTTGCTGCAGTTATTGTTCCTATATTTTATTTCAGCTATTTATTTAAAATGTCCTTCATTTGTCATTAACAGTCCTTTTTTCATTATACAATGTATTTTTAAATATGAAAATATTTTTGCTTCATTGACTATTCATCTCATAGACCGATGATTGTGCCTCATCCTGTTGAAAAATTGCCTCTTCCTGTTCGTAATGAGAGATATCTCCGCAAATTAATTTCTTTGACAAGGATATCGATTCAACAATGAACGCTCGATATGGTACAGCAATAGATGCCAAAAGATAACAACTTCAAAAATTACAAAAAAAAAGTTAGTTCTTATTCTCTTTTTATTCATAATTTGTCGGATTTTCATCCTGTTTATTTCCAAAATCACTCCTCAGAGAAAGACGTATTGGTTGTGCATCGACTATCTATCAATCTCTTGGCTGGTCTTTCTCTTGTTCTTCTCCCGTTCATTGGTCTACCTTCTTTAGCACTTTTTTGCAAGTCAGTTGTCTTCCATTCTTTCTATATGAACTTTCCAATATTTTCGTCTACCTATAATAAATTTGGTTATGTCTTGAATATGACATTTGTCCCTAATTTCTGTGTTATGTATCTTATCAAATAATGTTTTCCCCTAAATAGTTCTTAAGATCTTAATTTCACATGTGCTTATTATTTGTTTGGTTTTTGTTGTATCAGCCCTAGTTTCTGCTCCATATACGATAACAATCGTTTTGTATATGTGGATTTTTCTTTCTATTGACATACGTTTGTTACGCCAAATTAAATCCTTCATATATCCTGATATTTGTGCTGCTTTATCAGCTTGTTTCCTTACTTATTTTATTAAATTTTTAGTGTTTGTTATTAATACACCTAAATAATTAAATTCAGATACGTGTACTATAACTTTTCTCTTCACATCTAATTTGCATCTTAATGGTTCTTTTGATATTGTTAAACATTTAGTCTTATTCGTATTAATTTCCAAATTGTATTTTCTGGCATTTATATTAAGTTGATATAAAGATCTTTGTAAATTATCTTCATACTCTGAAAGATTAGTTCTGTTGCTCTAAAAATGTATTAAATGTTGTATAATTAATCTGTATTATTGTTAATAGTTATTTCTCATACAGTCATCTGTTATTGATTTTTCCCAAGCCCAAAGAGATTTAGCAGTAAATATATGCTATTTATAACTATACGGCAAAAGATCGTTGGGGCGTCCAAAAAAGCGCTGGATAGAAAATTCCTCTTTGAGACCGTAACAGGCCACACGGCCTAATACTTGCATGGATGATGATGATAACTATACGGCCGGCTTATAAATCGCCTGGAAGTAAGATCGGAATACATAACCTCGCATTTGGTAATATTAAACATTATAATTATTTTTAGTTTCTGATGTATTATTCCTAAATAGTCACCCCAAATCCAAAGCGAGTTTGAGTTTTTCATTAGACAAAACCACTCGCGACTTTGTCGTTCTTGATTTTTGAGAAAAACGTAACTTATTGTTAGATTACTGTTGATAATTACTACGCGCCCTATTTTCTTAGTGTTATCAAAGAATATGTGTGTTGGTCCTTACTATCTGCTCGCTATTGCCTAATACTAACATATCGTCAGCATATATCATTGAGTTTTACTCCTAAGAAGGCATAAAGATTTGATGGCAAATTCTAGTACAAAAGTGAACAGTAGTGGAAGAAATGCATCCCCTTGCTTTAACTCATTGTGAAATGAAAAACAAATCTGAAAACTGTTTGCGTTCACACCTTATTCTGTATCATCTAGGCACATTCGAATAAGTCAAACTAAAAATTCCGAAGTCCAGCAGGATACCATCTAATTGAATCTTATGCCTACATATAACTGATTAACAGTGCCGTTATATTCCTATTCTTTCCTTTAATCTACCTTATAGTAAAAAATTGATGTATTGCAGACCAATGTATTCTCAGTCCTATTGTTGATCACATATTACGTTTCACTATACGGAATAAATATGAATACAAATACATTTGTTAGATTTTTTTTATGAAAGTAATGAGATGCAACTTAAGTTGTTGGAATCAGTTAAATATCCTTTTTCATAAATTGTTACAGAAGTCGATTCATTCCATTAACTTAGAATAGCCTCTTTTTTCCAAATCATACAAAGAAACCGATGTATCTTGTCCATCAATTTTTCTTCTCCTGATTTTATCAATTCTGCTGTAATTCTATTTGAACGAGATGCTTCATCGTACATACTTAATTTTTCTATCGCCATTTCAGCCTCTAAAGCACTTGGTTCTGTGACTAATATTTCTGCTGTCTCTAAATCATCCTCTTCAATATTATGTTCTGCTTGTACATTTACTACCTGATTAAGTCATTTTTCCATTTATTTATATACTCCGTAATCTGTAATCATATCCCTATTTTCATGTCTAATTATATTTGTTATTGCCTGAAACTCTTTATTTTCTATCCTAATTCCCTGATATAATTCTGTGGCGTTCCTGTTTTGTGCATTTATTTCTATATCATTGATCTTCACTCTCAAATATTTCCTCTTCTTTCTCTTCAAAAAACCTAGTGGTTTCCCTTCTTATCATACTAATTGTTCTAAATTTACTTAATTCGCTCGTGTAGCCAATTAATGTTTTGCTATCTTTCTTTCCTTATAACGTAAGCACATCTTTTATAAAACCATTTCTTATTTGTTCTCTTTTTTAAATAAAGTAATCTTTCTAATACTGATACTTTAATAGCATCTCTTATAGTCACCCATTCTCTATTTGTACCAGTTTCTCCATTTTCAATATAGATAATTATATTTTCATAACATAAATTCCAAATCATATGCATCTTTAGTTATTAATCCGTCCATAGTAATTCTGCCCGAGGGCAGGTCTTTCACTGCAATCATAGCATTTTCATGCTATGCTTTGCAGCTTTACTAGGGAATTGTTGGTGTGCTAGCTTCCCGTTGCTTTCCAGAAGTTATTAATACATAGATAGAGTCTTTAATTGAAATCCCAGTTTCCACTGCATCAATTTTTCCATTATCATAAATCAATTTTAATAAGAACATTAAAAAGCCCATCGCCCAGGAACTGCATAAAGTACGCGAATTCCTTAGCAAGTCGAATTTACGATCTGATTTTTCTGGTTTACGGAATTTATATATATTTTTAATTACAACTATATGGAGAGTTCAATTGTGAGAAAGCAAACATGGCGGCTGCTCGAGCGATTTTTAAAAATTCATCTTTCAGATAAATCCTTACTCCTAATGGTCGGATATCATTAATGTTTGGAGAATACCTTACTCGTTTTATTTCAATATCACATACCGAGTTTCGTTGCGAAAGATAAAAAATTGCTCCCGCTATAGCGATTTTTAAATTTTTGTTTTAGTTGAATTTCCCACTCCTTGCTGTTAATGAGCTCGATCTTACTTTCATAATTGATTGCTACGAGTCGGATTTAATTTCGAAAAAATGTAGCCGCTAGAGCGTTAGGAGACGCACACGTACATATACGAGCTAGAACCGTGTCTTCAAACTTTCGACGAGACAATTTCGTTGGATAACTCTTTTCCAACTTTAACATATGATATATTACCTTCATATAGGCCTATTTCCTTAATTAACATTTTTATATAAGTATTTATTTTGCTTTAAATGATCATCAGGCATAAACTAGTTGTGGGTATATTGTAATTTCTAAATCAACCAAAGCTGGATGATATTCTGATAAACAGATACCCCTTTTATAGTAATTATTGAATAACAAATATAATTTCCGTTCACGGCCTGTCATGTCTAAAGCCATTTTGGTCATCACCGTCATCGGCATCATGAATTAGATCTTAAGATCTGTTCCGATTTCAGCTTGGAATTGGTCTGTCCATATTTTACTGGGTCTTCCTACGTTCTTCGTCCTAGGGATCTGTAGTGAAGAATCTGTTTCGGGATTCTATTGTTATCCATTCTATTGATGTGGCCCATTCATTCGTCTCAGTATTGTGCAATCCTATCTAATAGCTTGAATATAGTTTGGTCTCCATGTAGCGTACTGCATTATCACCCAGCGGGCCCGGGTTCAATTCTCGATTGGGACGAGTTTCCAGGGTGAGGTTATTTCGGGGTTTTCCTCACTTGTAAGACAATATCAGGAAACGTTAAGGACCAAACGGTCCCCGAACATCATAATAATCATAATTCATATTCACCTTATATTAAGTTTAGGAATAAGGACTCTCCTGGCGCACCACTATCATCATCATCGGGGCAGCCTTAACCTCGCCTTCCAGGCGCCCCAACCTCAAAGTGGGTTACAATTACGTCAGTGCCAGGAGAGAACAACAGAAATGTCGGAATGACAATCTGGGGCATTGAATAAAAAAACAATTACATAGTCCATTACGCTCAACCAGAATATATAATTCAGGACAGAATACTGTTTTCGTGATGGTCGCTCCCATATATCTGCAAATATCCGTACGTTGAAACTACGTATTATATATTTTAATATTATATTGTTTACACATTTCAACAATTATTATCCATTATCATTTATTAAGTTATCTGTAATTTTTGCAACATCATCATCTCCAATTCTAGAGACTACCATTCTATTAAAATTCCTTTCTAGTAGTGGCAATGAACATATTATAAACGCCATATTTAATTCTTAATAGGTACATTTTCATTTGGAGCATAAGGGTTATATTGAAGATATATATTGCTTTATTTTCATATATATTTTTATTTTCATATATGTTTCAAATGACCATTTTCATACATCTTTCATTGGCTGCTTCGAAACTTTCCATATACCAGTCAATCCTTTTGTTTACCAATATTTAGATACCGGCTTTTGATCTAATCTAGTTACTGCTTCCAAACCCAAAAATGAACGTTAGTCACCACAAACATAAATTCTTTCTCTTTGGGGGGGGACATGTGTACTGCCAAGAACCAACTTATATTATTTTTTTTCAAATCCTTGGACATTTAGTGCAGCTATTTTCAGAGTCCTTTAACACTACAGAAGTCGCCTCCTTTTAGATTCGTCCGACTTATATCTTTGACTATCCAACCCCCTAATAACAGAAGGACCGTTTTTGTCTGATATCTACCCTTTGACCCGACCGTCAAGAGAGGTAACGCTACTGCAAGTGAAGCTCTCAGAGTCACAGGTGTGCCAAATATTCCCAGCGTGATAAGATGTAGATACATTTTTTTATTTTACATTAAAAAGATCATTACATTTCATGCAAATTGTTTAGAATGCATTGAAATTACTGCAACTTCAAAATATTGGGCTATGTATCCATGGATAAGATCGTTGGGACACGTTGAAAGAATGAAGAATAAAATAATGTTTAAAATTATATTGAATTCCAAAATTGAAAGTAAAGTAAAGTGATCCCACAACACACCCGGAGGCCCTTGGGGTAGTAGGAGGTTAAGGCTCCCACTTTTTCTAGGCAATCGGCACTTTATGTCAGCCGGGTTCTCAACCCTGCGTGACGGCCGTCTTTACCCCAGAACAAGCGTCTGGTACTCATTTCCGTTAGAGGCTGAGTCGACCCCAGGGCCTTAGTGCCACCACAGGGTTTGGGTCAGTTTAAAAATCCTGACCCCAATGGGACTTGAACCCTCGACCCTCCGGCTTGTAGCTCAGTGCCTTAACCACTACGCTACGGCGTGCCCCCTTTCCAAGGAAAGTGGAAGGAAAAAGAGGAGAACCTAAGAAGCGTTGGCTTGATGATGTAGAGAGGATCCCATGTGTGTGGACGTGGCAAATTGGAAGTTCATGCCAGAGATAGAACTGGATAGAAGGCTGTTGTGCGAGAGACCAAGGTTTATTTTGTTGGACTGTCCATTCAATCAATTGAGAGTGATAACTGCAGAATCTAAATTTATTTTAAAAAATCAAAATAAAATCAGAATTAAATAAAATAAAAATAAAATTAAAGTCATGTATATCAAATTTGTTATCAAACAAAAACATAAATTTTAATGTTAAGCTTTATAATTCACACAGGGTTTCATAATGTTATCAAAGTCACGTGTTTATTAACAAGCCATTATTGTTTACTGCATTCGACTTTTCAGTAGTCTAATGCCCAGACTAGTACTGGATGATCTCCATACTCTTTATTGCTTCCCTGTATAATATTGATAAATATTCATTCAAGAAATTTTGAAATGCAGAGAATTTTGAAGTACTGAAATCTTCAGATGACAATGTGGGAAACGAAGAAGAAACTGATATAAATAAAGAATGGGAGGCTATAAGACATACTATTAAATTGTCAGCATCAGAAAGCATTGGTTACTTAAAAAAGAGGCAAAACAACAAATGGTTTGATGAGGAATGTGCCAACATTGTAAAGAAAAGAAAGCAAGCAAAAATGAAATGGTTACATGAGCCAAATGATGTAAATTTGGAGCAATTGGATAGTGTTAGACGGGAAACCACGAGGTTACTAAAGAGTAAAAAGAGGGAATATCTGAGAGAGAAGATTAATGATCTTGAAACGAATGCCAAAAATAGGAACATTAGAGAATTGTATCAGGGAATTAGTATAGAGAATAAAGGGTTTCAGGCTAGAACAAACATAATTATGAATGAAAATGGGGAAGTATTGCAGATTCCAGGAGTATATTAAATAGATGCAAAAGTTACTTTAATCAGTCATTAAATGTACATACAGAACAGGATATTGAAGAGGAAAATTTACAGAGAGCAGAAATGATAATCGTAGAACCAAGTGCATTAGAGGTTGAAATGGCGATAGAAAAATTGAAGCTGTATAAAGCATCAGGTTTAGATAAGATCCCAGCAAAACTGATAAAATCAGGGGGAGAAAAATTGATGGACAAGTTACGCCAGTTGCTTAATATGATTTGGGATAAAGAAGCTCTTCCAGATGAATGGAAAGAATATATTATCATACCAATTTATAAGAAAGCAGATAAAACTGATTGCAACAACTATAGGGGTACCTCATTACTTTCAACTTCGTACAAAATTCTAACAAATGTATTAGTAAGCAGACTTACACCTTATATTGATGATATTCTAGGAGATCATCAATGTGGATTTAAAAGAAACAGGTCTACAACAGATCAGATTTTTAGTGTAAGACAGATTTTAGAAAATAAATGGGAATATAATGGTACTGTACATCAACTGTATGTAGACTTCAAAAAAGCATATGATTCAATTAAGAGGGAGAAGTTATATAGTATCCTGCTGGATTTTGGAATTCCTAAAAAGTTAGTTAGACTTATACAAATGTGTGTAAATGGCACAAAGAGTAGGGTGCGTGTAGGAAAACAGTTTACGGATACTTTTGAAATCCACAATGGGTTGAAGCAAGGAGATGCACTATCTCCTCTACTATTTAATTTTGTACTAGAGCATGCCATCAAATCTTTAGAGGATGAAGAAGGCCTACAACATAATGGTATTAATAAACAGTTGGTTTAAGCTGATGATGTAGTATTATTGGCTGATATCAAGGAGATACAAAAGGCCAACACGCACACAGTACTGAGTAACATTAAGAAATTGGGACTGGAAGTAAATATCAATAAAACTAAATATATGGACACACATAAAAATACATTATATAATGGAAATGGACAGATAATGATAAATGAGGGAAATTTTGAAGAAGTGGCTGAATTCAAATACCTAGGAACAGGAATGAAATGCACAAGGAAATTAAACGTAGGCACAATTTTGGAAATGCATGTTATTATGCATTATAGAGACTCTTGACTTCCCAACTCCTTTCAAAAAACGTTAAACTGAAAATATATAAAACTATTATACCAGTTATATTATATGGATGCGAAACATGGAGTCTTACTTTAAGGGAGGAAATGAGATTACGATTATTTGAGAATAAAGTTCTTAGGAAAATTTTTGGACCAAAGAGAGACGAACAGACAGGTGAATGGAGAAGACTGCTAACAGTGAATTACATGGTCTTTATAGGAAGCCAGATATAATGAGAACAGTTAAGTCTCGTAGACTGCGATGGGCAGGATATGTGGCACGAATGGGGAATGAAAGACATGCATGAAAGCTTATTGTAGGAAATCAGAGGTAAAACGCCTAATTGGTAGACCAAGAATGAGGTGGGAGAATAACATTAACTATGATTTGAGGGAAGTAGAGTATACAGGGGTGACTGGAAAACATTGGCTCAGGATAGGGATGTATGGAGATCTTTATATCCGCGTGGCCATGAACCTACTGGTTTAATAGTGCCGTGCCAATGAGTTAATTTGTTAGTTTGAGTTAGAGAATTTTGCAAGATGATCTCAATTCATAATTAAACTCTCTTCTTTGCATAACAAAGTATTCGAGTTCTGTATATGGCTATCTTATTTAAAGATGACCAGTTCTTAGACGGAACAAAGACACAGCTTCATGGCCTGGTGACTCGGAACAGGATTTTTTAATTATGGTTGATCATTATTTATTCGTGCTGTCAACAATCAATTTTCTTTAATTTTTTATCTTATTAGCTCGTTTATTAGAATGTTTGCTTAATAGAAAGGGACATTTGCTTGTAGCCGTGTTAATATTGCAAAGCCTTTCTTAGCTAGTCTGTCTGCTATTTATTGCCAGTTGCGACTGTGGTCCACTGTAGAATTACAGTTTTAATTAATGCAGTAAGTGTCCTAAGTCAATTTTGTATACCCCTGTTTTTTCGTCAGAGATGTTGCTGGAAGACACTTGATAGCTGTTAGAGAGTCTGTCAATGTGACAGTCTTTTCAAATGCTTTTATTCTATTTAATAGTTGTGACAATGTCCATTCGATAGGTAATATTTCTCCATTAAAATGGTAGTATAAATCCCCAATGCCATATCCAAATAGAAACTGAAGCGACTTTCAGGTCCTGCACCTTCTTATATACTAACAAGTGAACTGCATGTCTAAACCTACCTTGACATTTCTCCCGTTGTGATGTGCCAAGGCCGTGTCAAAAATTATCTGCCGTTTTTAACTGCAAGGCACAGAAATCGAAGACAGAATCCAACAATGTCAAACCATTGTGCGTAGCAGATGGATCCCTGCATGACTTAGAGCGGAGGGAAGCAAGGCGAGTGCACCGCGGACGGCAAGGTAGTGAGGGTTACCGGTATCCATTACATACAGTGAGGAGTTGTATTTCTTCCCTGTTTAAGTGAGATGTTTTGCGCTGGATTTTAATAACTTGCAGTTAAAAACGGCAGATATATTTTTTTGGACACGGCCTTGGTACAGAAATTTCAAGGTAGGTTTCGGCGTGCAATGGTTGACAGTTTCTTTGTAAACAACCGCCCACACATGTAGCCATTATTGGCCTCTTATTAAATGTGCCTGGGTTCGATCCCCGGTCTGAACAAGTTTCTTGGATGAGACTTTTATTCGGGATTTTTCCTCACATGTAAGATAAATATCAAGAAACTTTAAGACCCAAATGGTCCCCGAAGATCATCTGGCCACGATATCATATTCATCTAATTAGATTAAGATTAAAATTTAGGCATCAGCACCCAACAAGCGTAGCCCCGACTTCCAGGCGCCCCAAACCTCAGAAATGGGTTACAATACCCCAATGCCAGGAGAGAATACCGGAATGTCCAAATGACAAACATTAAATATAAAACATAATTCCACAGTTTTTACTACTATTCTCTAATGTAACAAAGGTTATGTTTAGAATTAAATTATTGTTATTACACAATTAGCTTTCTAAGTAATGCTATATTATAATAAGTACATGTATTTATAATTTAGACCAAATACAGGGATTTATCGTGGTCATGAAATTAGTACAACTAGTTTGCCATTATACTTCAAAATATACCTAAATATATCACCTCATAACAGTAAGAACTCTCATTTTTAATAAATAGTTGCGTATTTTTATAAAATCCTTTACTATTAGCATGCATCCATATTAATTCTGCCCGAAGGCAGGTCCTACACTGCAATCATAGCATTTTCATGCTGTGCTTGCAAACTTTACTAGCGAATTATAAGTGGTAGCTTCCCGTTGCTTTCCACACCGGTGAAGGATGATGATGATAATGATAAGGATGATGGCCATATGATTATGGGACCGTTTGGGCCTTAAAGTTTTCCTGACATTTGTCTTACAGGTAAGGAAAACTCCCGATAAAAACCTCACCCAGAAAAACTGCCCCGACCGGGATCGAACCCGGGCCCGCTGCGTGACAAGGCAGCACGCTACCTCGAGACCACAGCGGTGGACTACTATTGGCATAATGTAGGTAATATTTTATAACACAAAGGACATTAAAATATAATTAAGCTGTGTTGATGCTTGCTCGACCTGTATTATGGTGTAATGGTGTTTCTATTGTAAGTAGTGTTTACTCAGGTACTCTCATTCTAAATAGACGTCATGGCATTATTAACGGACTTCCAAAATACAGATGAACTACGGTTAATATTTGAATTTAGTCATTTATCATCAACTTACAATAAATGTAACTTTTTTTCGCATGTGGATAGTACACATATTGTCAGTTTACTTTGTGGTATCCATTCAGATCCATTCAGTCCGCTTTAGCCTAGTTTAAAATTATGTATTTTATTTCAATAATTTCTTTAATTACAGCCATCTTCAAATCTCGGACATTCGAGGCACAAAAGTAAATTTTGGTAATTTAGTCTGGATTTGAACTGCTAAATGTCCGCGCCCCTCATTATACTCAAGACAATGTTTTGTCTGTGTGTACTTTTAATTATGTTTTATTCAGTAATAAAACCATAAGAATTTTATTATTTTTGTAAACTGTAGGTTTTTTCATATTTAACCATAAACAAAAGAATGTATTATTTCCGTTCCATTATTGTTATTTTTAGGACAATAAACTAACCGTATAGCTTATGGAACCCATGCATTCACTACCTCCTCTGCACTCTGTTCTCAATAAACTAAATCAAATTCATATCTTTGTTATCCATAATATCACCAACAATTAGTTCCCTAATATTTATCCGAATATTACACTGAGCAACAAAAAGAAACTTTTTTGTCTCAGAAAGAAAAATATGTGATTCTGATAGTATTTTTTCTCCTGAATTCAAATATGATATCGGTTTTCTCAATCACGCAAGGCTTCCGAGAGGCAGGTTTTTATCATTTCAAACATTTTAATATTTTCTACATTCGTAACTACACAATATTCGAACATTCGGACTCGCCTAGAAAGTAAGAAATTACGATTTTCTGCAATATTTTGCCTGTGGAGCATCCCTCTTGATGGTCCAACAATAATCGGCCAGCATATTATGATTTTATTTGCCTTGTTATCTATTTTCCATAGCTGAAATCTCCCGATGAAAGTGTTCCCCGTGTTCATCGCTCAATGGACAAATGGACGAAAAAACGTTTATTAAAAAAATAATCATTTTAACCCATTAATTGAAATTGAAATAAAAACTGCGGGTGATGGAGAAATTCCGAATACATATTTGAAAACACGATAAAAAACTGCATTAAATACAACTATTGGTACTTATGAGACAAAACATGTTGACCAGTGTTATCCTCCCAATTACCTTTAGGCGTTCCTAATGGTTTTCCCCTTAACGATTTCCCTATAAAGAATTTCATAGAAGCATTTCTAATTCATCCATTCAAGCTTCTCGTCTGTTCACTTCAATCTCGTAACCTAATACCTCTGGCAATATCAGACAAGGAGTTATTCATTCTGAAGTTTCCTCAATTCCCATCCCTTAATCGACCGAGTATTCGTCTTAGGGTCCTGTTTCCTAATACTATCAACATAATACCAAGAACTTTAATGTTAAAAACTAGATGTGGAATAAAAATTATATTTTACCAAAAAAGTGATCTGAGTTAAATTCAATTTGTCTGTTGGTGTAGCGTGGTCGATAGGGTCCCTGCTTTGGATTCCGGCGGCTCGGATTCCATTCTCGACGCTGTAAGATATTTTAACTATGTGCGTTTAGTCAGATCTGTGTATCCTGTTTCTTGAACTTCCGTGTGCTGTCTTCAGTGCAGGTCCTGGTAACCACAGATCTCTAAGGTTCAGAGTTCTTGTTTCCTGCAAATGGGCGACCCGGCTTGTAAGCTCATAGGGGGTGTAAGTCCAACAGGAAGGATATAAGAGAAATCCGTTTAGTATTAAGGTTTCATTTTTGTTTCTGGTTAATTCTTTCAAAATGTTCGTGATTATTTGCATATGTTTATATTAATACCAAAGTAAACATCATGTTGACATTTAAAAATCTTTCCAAGTTTTAAGTCGTGCTCTTTATTTCCCATCATACCTGTAGTTATTAATTATTATCAATTACACATGATAATCTAAAATGTTTCAAGTCGCTAACTGTAAAAAAAAAATATAAAAACAGAGGCAAGGAAGCGGAATTAAATATGAAAAGAATTGTACTACACCTAATGCCATTATAAATATATTATGAGCCATACCAATATTGTGACTGTACATGGCTGTATCACAGAACGGCATTTCGACACATACATAACGCAGAATGGATGTTACCGTGAATGCGACCTCTCGAAGTGCAGGAAGCTAACACAATCGCTAACATAATTTAGCAAAGATTTGAGAATCAAATAAAATGCACATTAATGATGATTTATATTTATAAAAAGTGAGTCATACAGAAGCTGTGTAAATGAAGCGTATCCGTCAGCAAGTCGAGTTTGTGGAGTTTATATCAGAAAGTTGCATATTTAGTTTCAGAAATCGGGAGAAAAATTGTAACCGCAATAGCAATTCGGCTTTCAATAAACTCCAGCCTAAATATCCGATTCATTTCAATGGAATATATCGAGATTCGTTGCGAAAAACGGAATTGTGACTGATACAATAATTTTAAAATGTTTGCTCTAGTTTAAGTCTCACTCGTAATGATCCGATCTTGCTTGTTAACGAACCATGCTTTCCTTAATTTATTGTTTTATGCTGAGTTTGGTTGCGACAAAACAAAACGTATGACCACTATAAGATAAACAGACGCACACGCACACACACACACACACACACACACACACACATATACATATATATATATATATATATATATATATCACGCATATATGTCGATATTTTTGGGGTTTACTAAGTAGGTTCGACGAAGAACTGAAAAAAAGTATAATTTTTCTGAATCTGGAATTTCTTCACTACTTGAGCGGAGGAAAAGCCTTATGGCCTCGACTTTGTGAGTTAAAATACATATATTATTATTAAACAACACGTGGCGTCAGGAACTACGTGTAAAAAATAGCCTACTTTAAT
>JASPKZ010002621.1:0-40429 GCA_030220185.1 Diploptera punctata
TCTCTCTTTATCTCTCTCTCTTCCTCAGTAAACATTCTAGGCAATATTGATTGACAAAAACTTAAATTGGAATACACAAATAAATACCAGTACATGCAACAACAGCCGTTCTCAATAATACATTCATTAAATCGTGTGCGAAATTGTCTGCATTCGCCCTTAGGAAAATGTTAGCAGAAACACTTGCAATGCCCCATTTTGATTATTGTAAAATCTCTCTTTCTCTCTCTCTCTCTCTCTCTCTCTCTCTCTCTCTCTCTCTCTCTCTCTCCCCCTCCCACTACTCACAGTTTGAGCCTTATTGAGAAGCATTATTTGCACATACACTCCAGTGTTGTCAACTCAACTCCAACCTTGCATTATTCGATATTAAAGAGCCATAACACTGGAGAAAGTTCGGCAACATCCCTACTCGATGGCTGTTGTTTGTTGTAGTGGGAGAGGAGTGCGGTGAAATGGTGTGAGTATAGATATGTACTTTTCTAAGAACGATTGCCAGAGCTCTAGGAGCACAGATCCGTTGGTCCGAGTATAGTAACGGCAAAATTTCACAACGTCTGCGTTGTGATGATGGAGGTGAATGCCTTTGGATTTCGGTATCGTAAAAACATGGAATTTTGTGAGGTGAGATAAAAAAAAAATCAACCGACTGAATTTAAAACGGAGAAGGGATGTATGGAGAGTTTTGTCCGCGTTCAGTGGAGCCAGTAGTTGGTCATTTAGTTAATAGTTCATGTAGATGATCACTTAATAGTCAATACCAGAAATACTACGTTTGATAATACCGATACATTGTGATAAGTAGGGCAAGGTTTTTTAATGCACTAAAAAGTTAAGATTGCAACACAGTATATATTATTCAATTGTTTCTATGTGAAACCAAAACAAAATACAATCAGAAGTCTATTCAACTGGTTGTATATGAAACTAAGACAAAATAAGTTTAACTACTCATTATATTATTCAACTGTTTGCATGTGAAACCAAGACAAAAGTCTAACTTCTCATAATACTATTCAGTGTTTGTGTGTGAAACCAAGACAAAAGATGGTCAGAAGTCTAACTTCTCATTATATTATTCAACTGTTTGTATGTGGAACCAAGACAAAAGACCAGAAGTGTAACTTCTCATAATACTGTTCAATTGTTTCTGTATGAAACCAAAACAAAAGACAGTCAGATATCTAACTTCTCATTATACTATTCAACTGTCTATGTAACCAAGACAAAAGACAGAAGTCTAACTTCTCATTATATTATTCAATTGTGTCTGCGTGAAACCAAAACAAAAGACAGAAATCTAACTTATTGTATTATTCAACTGTTTTCTGTGTGAAACCAAGACGAAAGACAGAAGTCAAATTTCTGATTATATCATTCAACTGTTTGTATGTGATACCAAGACAAAAGACAGTCAGAAGTCTAACTTCTTATTTATTATTCAACTGTTTGTATGTGACACCAAGACAAATGACAGAAATACTTTTTTTTTAATTATTATTCACTGAGAGTAATTAATATTATAATTACAAAAAAAATAAACATTATCTCAGTCAAATATTTTGTAATTATAATATTAATTACTCTCAGTGAATAATAATTTAAAAAAAGTCTTATCTGCATTGGTTAAAAAAAGATGCAAAATAAAATAAAATGTTTTGACTGAGATAACGTTTTTTTTTTTTTGTAATTATAATACAAAAGACAGAAGTCTAACTTCTCATAATACTTTCAAGTATTTGTGTGTGAAATCAAGACAAAAGACGGTCAGAAGTCTAACTTCTCATTGTATTATTCATATGTTTGTATGTAAAACCAAGACAAATGACAGAAGTCTAACTTCGCATAATACTGTTCAAATGTTTCTGTGTGAAACCAAAACAAAACACATTCAAAATCTAACTTCTTATTATATTATTCGTCTGGTTGTATGTGAAATCAAGATAAAAGACAGAAGTCTTATTTCTAATTATACTGCATTACAATCTTAACTTTTACTGCATTAAAATCCTTGCCCTAGTGATAAGATTTGAGAGCCACATTAAACATTTCCATTTGTACAAACCTTGTTATTTTCTTCTTGAGGTCATGACGGTATATTTCACGGGATTTACTTGTTAATGAGTACGTACGTGTTAGCATATTGTATGTCACCTATGTTAGGTTATGCATTTCGATTCGCATTAATTTGATATTGCGAAACTTCTTTGCTGCATTTGCATTGCTAATTTCAGTAGCTGTAAGAGCTTTAAAATTCACTCTTAAGGTACTTTTGCTACACTTGCAATTTACACGTTTCTTTACGCAGTTTTCATTACAAAATAATTAAATATACAGGCCAAGTCTAATTCATTATTCCTGCGAAGTAGAATAAGTTTTTATTGTTTATGAAATTAATTTATATATGTATTTATTTATTTCATTAACGGATTCCAAAGAAATGTAGCTGTTGAATTTGTTCTTATGAAGATAATTTATATATTTTTTCTTACAATATTTATCGATCCTACTTAGTATAGACACGATGACAAAAAATTATAGGAAATTAACCAGAAGCGAAAATTTAAAAATAGCTCTATCGTTTACATTTATTATAGATAGACGAAAATGTTGGAAGGGTCATATAGAAAGAATGGAAGAAAACCGACTTGCAAAAAGAGCTAAAGAAGATAGACCTATGGACGGGAGAAGTACAAGAGGAAGACCAGCCAAGAGATGGATAGACAGTGGCTGCACATCCAATACGTCTTCCTCCGAGGGGTGATTTTGGAAATAAACAGGATGAAAATCCTACAAATTATATTTGAGAAGAAGAAGAAGAAGAATAAGAGCTCTATCTGCAAAATGCGATTATTCGTAACGAAACTAGGTATTGCTATTAAAATAAAAGGAGAAAAATGTTGATATGGCAACTATGTGACCGAATGGCACTGCACAATCCGGTGATTCATGGCTGCGCAGACATAAGCTCTCCATACATCCCTATTCATAAGGCATGTTTTCCAATTCTATCTGTAATGGCATAGTCAAATGGTTCTTTCCAGTTTTTCTAGGTTGTTTTATATTATCTTAAGTTAAAAAAATTTAGCTCATTTCTAATATCTTCAGTTCTTCTTTTATCTAGACGTTTGCAGCCAGTTACATATCTCAGAAATCTCATTTCAGCTGCTTCTATGATCTTGTCTTCTCTTTTAGTTAAAACCCAAAACTCGCTATCATACAATAGTAAGGGGACTGCCACTGCTTTATAAAATTTTAGTTCCGTTTTTTTTTCTTATATTTTTCAATATTCTCTTAATTATACCACGTATATAATTACATTTAGTAAGTTTGTTAAAGGTATCTTTATTTCTAAAATAGGAGAATTCATAGCCCAGGTATTTAAAATGGTTCACTTGTTCAATGGGTTTTTCTTTCCAGAATTATTTTAGCTTTTAAGGTATCTAATCCTCTAAAAGACAAGATTTTCGTTTTATTTTGTTTACGTATTGATATTTTAAAATTATAATTCTGTATAATGCCGTAGCGTAGTGGTTAAGGCACTGCGCTACAAACCGGCAGGTCGAAGGTTCAAGTCCCGGTGGGGTCAGGATTTTTAAACAGACCCAAACCTTCTGGCGGCACTATGGCCCTGGGGTCGACACAGCCTCTAACGGAAATGAGTACCAGACGCTTGTTCTGGGGTAAAGGTGGCTGATAACCTGACTGACTTCAAGTGACGATTGTCCAGAAGGGGTAGGAGCCTTAACATCCTACTACCCGAAGGGCCTCCTGTGGGCTGTAGTGGGATTACTTTACTTTACTATCCATCCATCCATAGTAATTCTGCCCGAAGGCAGGTCTTTCACTGCAATCATAGCATTTTCATGCTATGCTTGAAGCTTTACTAGGGAATTGTAGGTGTGGTAGCTTCCCGTTGTTTTCCACACCGGTGAAGGATGGTGGTGATAATGATAAGCATGATGATGATGGCCATATGATTTCGGGGACCGTTTGGGCCTTAAAGTTTTCCTGACATTTGTCTTCCAGGTGAGGAAAAACCCCGATAAAAACCTCACCCAGAAAAACTGCCCGACCGGGGATCGAACCCGGGCCCGCTGGTGTGACAAGGCAGCACGCTTCCTCGAGACCACAGTATAATGTTATTTAATTGAAAGAGTGCTTTCTGTAGACCGTCTTTTGAACTAGTTATTAGAAAAGATGAACTATTCGGTATATAATTTAAAAATCGCTGTAACGGTCACAACGAAACTCAGTATATCTTATTAAACCGAGGTAGTTATTATCCAAAAATGAGCTAAATCCGACAGTTAGAAGTGGATGTTTACTTGTAATCTGAAATTAAAGTCTGCCTAAACGACTGGACCAATTTTGATGAATTTTTTGTGTGTGTTTGAGTGGGTCCCTGGATGGTTTAGATCCACAATTGGACCCTCTAACAACCATTAGGTGTAGGAGTTCACCTGAAGTTAAAATTTAAAAATCGCTCTAGCGGGTAACAACTTTCAGTGTTTCACAACGAAACTCAGTAAATTCTATTAAAATAATCCGAGATAGGTATTATCCAAAAATGAGCAAAATCGACAATTAGAAATGGAGATTTACCTGAAACCTGATAAAAACAGACTAGCAACCGCCATGTTTGGTTCATCTCAGCGTATACCATACAATTTAATTAATCTTTAATATTTCATTTATTTAGGCGTAGCAACGCACGCCGGGTATTAGCTAGTTCGATATATATTCTAAACTTGTCGCTTATAAATCCAGTAAGAGTATCTCTGTCTTCGTAACAATATTAAAGATAGTTGAAAACGACATAAGCTAATTAGGAGAGATAATCTTTCAACGCCACATGCGTCTTGAGGCGTCCAAAGAATAATAATCGAAGAAGCGAATTCCATCAAGACTCATATCGCTATCTTCTTTTTTTAGTTTTGTGATATATTTAAATGACCTTTTCACAGCATTGTGGATAATTCTGTGCCAAAGTACCTTGTGTCATTTCGAAAGGAGAACAGCATAGCTTCCATTCTTGCTCAGGCATGGAGAGGTTTCTGATATTTTGCAGTTCAAATTCCCTATCGTTCATCGGTTTAACATTTCATGGTTATTCGTCCAGAACATCCGGGCATTTTAATTCTTGTGATCAATAGTTAGAAAGGGTTTCGTCAAAATTTAGGCAAAGTGATCCCAATACAGGCTCCGATAGGACCTTCGTATGATAGGGTTGAGGCTTGCACGCTTTAGACAATCGCCACGAGATACAAGCCCTGTGTGACGACCGCCTTTACTCCAGAACATGGTCGGACACTCATTTTCGTAGAGACTGAGTCTATCCTAGGGGAAAATGGTGTACTTTTTTAGAAAAAATACAGCTCATAAAAAAAGGTTCTGGAAGTTCTAGAAAAATAAGAGATTAAACATTACACGGAATCTTGCCTTCCCAACTCCTTTGAAAAAATGTTTAACTGAAAATATATAAAACAGTTATTCTTCCATTTATATTATATGGATGCGAAACATTGACTCTTACTTTAAAGGAGGAAAGAAGATTACGAGTATTTGAGAATAAAGTTCTTACGAAAATTGTTGGACCAAAAAGAGATGAACAGACAGGTGAATGGAGAAGACTACATAACAATGAGCTACATGATACGTATAGGAAGCCAGATATAATAAGAACAGTTAAGTCTCGTAGGCTTCTATGGGCAGGACATGTGGCAGGTATGGGGAATGAATGAGGTGCATGGAAACTTCTGGTGGGAAGAACAGAGGGAAAACACCCAGTTGATAGACCAAGAATGAAGTGAGAGAATAACATTATCCGTGATTTGAGGGAAGTAGATTATGCAGGCGATGATTGGAAAACATTACCTCAGGATAGGGATGTATGGAGAGATGTCCGCGCGGCCATGAACCTGCAGGTTCGATAGTACCAGTGAGTTAGTTATATTTGTAACTTTATAATACTTACTTACTGGCACTATCGAACCCGTAGGTTCATGGCCGCGCGGACATAAGCTCTCCATACATCCCTATCCTGAGCTAATGCTTGCCAATCATTCCCTGTATAATCTACTTCCTTCAAATCATAGTTAATGTTATTCTCCCACCTCATTCTTGGTCTACCAACTGTGCGTTTTCCCTCTGGTTTTCCTACAAGAAGCTTACATGCAAATCTTTCATTCCTCATACGTGCAACATGCCCTGCCCATCGCAGTCTACGAGACTTTAACCGTTCTTATTATATCTGGCTTTCTAAACAGATCATGTAGTTCACTGTTTCGCAGTCTTCTCCATTCACATGTCCGTTCATCTCTCTTTGGTACAAACATTTTCCTAAGTACTTTATTCTCAAATACTCGTAATCTCCTTTCCTCCCTTAAAGTAAGAGTCCATGTTTCGCATCCGTATAATATAACTGGTAGAATAATAGTTTTAAATATTTTCAGTTTAACGTTTTTTGAAAGGAGTTGGGACGTCAAGAGTCTCTGCAATGCATAATAGCACGCATTTCCAGAATTGAGCCTATGTTTAATTTCTTTGTGCATCTCATTCCTATTTGTGATTATTGTTCCTAGGTATTTGAATTCAGCCACTTCCTCAAAATTTCGCTCATTTGTCATTAGCTGTCCATTTCCATTATATAATGTATTTCTACGTGTGACCATATATTTACTTTTATTGATATTTACTTCCAGTCCTAATTTCTTAGTGTTACTCAATATTGTGTGCGTGTTGTCCTTTAGTATCTCTTCGCTATCGGCCAATAGTACTACATCATCAGCATAAACTACAGCTTATTAATACCATTCAGTTGTAAGCCTTCCTCATTCTCTAAAGATTTGATGATAATAATGATAATGGTAATAATAATTCATTCATTCATAGTGTTCTGCTCAAGAGCAGGTCTTTCACTGCAAACTCAGCATTCTCCACTCTTTCCTTGACTCAGTTTTCCTTTTTGTATCTGCATACAAACCATTTATTTTAATAATGTCTATCATCTGATGTCTTTTTCTGCCTCAAGCTTTCTTTCCGTTGACCATTCCTCCTAGAGCATCCTTCAGCAGGCAGTTTCTTCTTAGCCAGTGGCCAATCCAATTTCTTTTCCTCTTCTTTATGAGTTCCAGCATGTTCTTCTTTCACCCATTCTGTCTAGCACATCTGTAAAATAATAAAATAATAATAATAATAATAATAATAATAATATATAATAATAACCTACGGGTTGATAGTGCCAGAATTAATTAGTTTACCATTGGTGCTTATATTGTCTTGCTTGCAAAACACAGATTTGTATATCCCGATAAACTAGCAAGGTAGTCAATATTTCCTTTATTCATTCTATTATGAGCGGGTAAAGTGTAATAGGCTATAAATCATATGCAAGGACGTTGGCAATGTTAGTACGACATTGAAATACTTAAAGGAGTTGCAATTTTTTTGTTTTAATTTCCCTCGGTCTTGTGTTATTCTGTCGCGCCAGTAACCAAACTTCAAGGCCTTTGCAACTCGGAAATGTCACGTTTTGTGAGGTACTTTAAAAATAGGCTTTTGGCTTTAGAGAGCTTCAAGAGATGAGGAGAACAACAGTAGACTTGACTCCCCTCACCGCTTGTAATTTCGACTCACTTCTGTAACAAATCTAGCGATTCATTCATGAAAACACACTCATTTCGTTGAGAAATAGTTCGTCACGCAGGAATTGCATAAACTAAGCGAATTAAGATTTAAGATTTTAAGATTTATTTAGCCTGGTGGAGTTAAGGCCATGTGGCTTCTCTTCCACTCACCAGGACAAACATTATTATTACATAAGAATATAACAATCTTAATTAACTCTAATATTAAACACTAAGTAAAAATTTGATCAAAAGATAATATCTAATATACATATTACGATCTATAATACAACCAGTTAATATTAGTTAAAATTAAGACTAAAACTAATAATAAAATGTATACAAGCAAGACCATATTAAATTGTCCTGTCTAGTGTATATAAAAAACAGGAAAATAATGAGATATAGAAAACTAATTTTACGATTATACAATATTTAAAACAAAACAAATAAAATATTTGTTATTCTTAATATTATTTACATAAATAATTTAAATATATTAATATTGCTAAAAGAATACTATCAGTGAGGTGTATAAGTCAGTTTGTTATTAAATAATTCTTTAGTTGTTTTTGAAGGATGTTATAGTTGACAGTCTCTGACATAGGGTGGAAGGGAATTCCATGTTTTGGTAAGTGACACCGTTAAAGATAATGAATAATATACAGTGTGATGAGGCGGGATATAAAGGACAATTGTGCTGATGGGATCGAGTGTCAAGATTATGTGTGTCGGATAGTCTGATGAAGCGGCGGCGCGTGATAAATAATTAGGCGATGAATGTGTGAAGTATTTTATAGAGAAGGGATAGGGAATGGACAGTTCTACGATCTCTTAGACGAAACCACGATAATTGTTTTCCAGGGACGTTGTTGTAACAAATGGTCAAATTTGCGAATACCACAAATAAAACGTGCGCAAGAATTATGAACACGTTGAAGTCTTTGAGTTGAAATAATATTTAAGTCTGTAAAAAGAGTGTCACAATAATCAATATGTTGATGTCGTAAATGATTAGCAATGAGATAGGACTACTAGGACAAACCACTCATTCTATTGAGCAACATTAGAAGAGGACATGGGACTGGAAGTAAATATCAATAAAAACTAAATATATGGTCACACATAGAAATGTAAATATTATAAAATGGAACCAGACCAGCTATTGACAAATGAGGGAAAATTTTGAGGGAGTGAAGTGGCTTGAAATCAAATACCTAGGAACAATTAATCACACAGGAATGAGATGCACAAAGAAATTAAACGTGTTTGATGACATTACAGAGACTCTTGTCCCAACTCCTTTCAAAAAAAGGTTAAACTGAAAATACTCGTATATAAAACTATATTCTACCAGTTATATTATACGGATGCGAAACATGGACTCTTATTTTAAGGGAGGAAAGGAGATTACGAGTATTTGCGAATAAAGTATTAGGAAAATGTTTGTACCAAAGAGAGATGAACGGACATGTGAATGGAGAAGACCTACGAAACAGTGAACTACAATGATTGTTTAGAAAGCCAGATATAATAAAGAACAGTTAAGTCTCGTAGACTGCGATGGGCAGGACATGTGGCACGTATGGGGAATGAAAAGACTTGCATGGAAGCTTCTTGTAGGAAAGCCAGAGGGAAAGCGCCCAGTTGGTAGACCAAGAATGAGGGTGGGAGGAATAACATTAACTATGATTTCAGGGAAATAGATTTACAGGGAATGATATAAAAATAAGCATTAGCTCAGATGGATAGGGGTGTATGGTGAGCTTATGTCCGTGCGGCCATGAATCTACAGGTTCGATAGTGCCAGTGAGTAAGTAATGCATTAGAAGTGGAAATTAAGGGGAAAATATTAGTAAATGACAATAAAGCTTATTTTGCAAATAGTACCCTATTAAAAATCAAATTAATATCAAAAACAGCAAAATTAAGGTTATACCAAAACACTCATTAGACCAGTAGTTACATATGCTAGTGAAAAATTGAGGTCGCTAAAAAACATAGTTAAAACACGAAAATTATTATTTTTGAAAAGAAAAATTCTAAAGACGAATATTTGAACCAAATAGAAAGAAATGATAACTTGGAGAATCAAAATAAACTAACGAAACTAAACAAATATTCATAAAAAATCAGCGAACATAGTAAACCACATAAGATCAATCCGAAATGGTTTGGTGGACATTTAATAAGAATGGATGATCGGAGATTGGGTTTTAGAAACTCATATAAATGGAACCATATAGAGTGGCAGAGCAGTTTGCAAAAGGACCGAGATAATACGGGGAGGAGGACACAATTGAACGATCTAAAGAAAATGAAAGTGGACTAACTTGGAAGATGGCAAGAGACAGACAGATGGGCAGGAGGGGGGGAGGTGTTGAGAAGGCCAAGACTTTCACCTTTGAAGTTTCGCGCCTTATGTTGATGAGTTGATGTATGAGGTGGAAGAATAACATTAACTATGATTTGAGGGAATGGATTATACAGGGGATGATTAGAAAATATTGGAGATATATAAATTGTATATGAAATTGGATTTGGAGAGATTTATAAGATGTCAAAGATTGAGGTGGTTAGGACATACCACAAGGATGGAAACTACAAGGAAAATGGGTTTTCAACAAACAATCCAGATGGAACCAGATTAAGAGGGAGACCGAGAACAGGATGGTGGAATTGTGTACAAGCAGATGTGAAAGATTGGAATAAATAACTGGAGGAAGTTGGCGGTCGGTGAATAGAGAAGGATGCAAGAAGGCCAAAAAGGAGGTTAAGATCCACTAGGGCTGTAACACCAATAAGAAGATTGGAAAGTATTAGCTCAGGATAGGTATGTATGTAGAGCTTATATCCGCCCGGTAATGAATCACGGGTTCCATAGAGTCAGTGAGTCTGTTAGTATGCAATTTTATTGCGAGGAAAACAAACATGGCTGCTGCTAGATCGATTTTTAAATGTCCCCTTTCACGTTAAACAATACTTCAAGGATAACAGATTAAGAGGAATTTATGTAAGCTAATGTTTTCTTCAGTAGTTATATATATAGACGTACTTGTTCATATAATATTAAATCCCTGGCTTTCTCTCTTCAGGCCCCTCTACTCTTCTCGTGAATAAAGAACTGTTGTACTCTTGCGATTCGTTCGTCGCACCACGTTAAGACTTGCCGTCCACTTGGTGTTTTCGACAGGTGTAGTCTACTTTATGGCATTGGATATTTACGAAAACAAGGCGGTCATATCCAAAGTAGACATGTGTTGTACTGATTGTAGAGAGAGTAACGTAGAATATCACTGTACACATCAAGTCATTTTACTCTACAAGACGGTTTGACTTCCTCCATTTTGTAATAGATAGAGGAAGGATACAATAAAGTGGATTTCAAACTGCATTTCTGAAAGTGTGTTTCGAATCAGTGCCAGACTATGCAATCATTGAACTAAATGCCAGCTTTTAAAAGTCGCGCGGGTCAAATTCTGTCCTGAAATTTTATTTCTCTTTCTTTTAATGAAATGGATGCTCAAGACACTTTTTGCAGCCTCCAAATGATTTATTATTAATTTATACAGAGTATTGATAAGTTGTTAGTTCATGCGGATGATATAGTATTATTGGATGATAACGAGGAGATATCTAATGACAATACACAAACACTATTAACACTAAGAAATTGGGACTGGAAGTAATCATCAATAAGATTAAATATATGGTCACACAAGAACATAAGGACGAAGTGGATGAGGACCTGTTAAATTATTAACCCGGCTTCAACAACAGTATTTTTACAAGTACTTGATCCTGTATCCACGTGTTGGCCTTTGGTGAGTTCCAAATTATTTTTAATTCTTTGTTTTTATAATCAATGTGTTCATCTTTTATTTTAAATTTTACAATTTATTAAGCATGTTAGTTACTCCATTTCGAAATACGTAACCTCAATGAGCTATTACAGTATTGTCTAAGAGTAAAATCCCTAGTTTATTTTTTACGTTACTGTTAAATTATATTATAAATGTTAAAATAGAATAGTTTAAGTGTATTTTGGAAACCAGGGTAACAAAATTCATCATTAATATATAAGTTTGTAATTTATCACGTCAATAATACAGATTGTCTTTTCTGAAGTAGCCTAGTAAGTTGACTGAGAGAACTAGTTGGACTTCACTGCAAAATGAAGTTGTATTTATGTCAAGCTAATATGGCAGCTATAAGAGCAGGTGGTCGAATTATATAATCTGGAGGAATAAATATTTAAATAAGCAAATGAAAACTAGAAAATATAAAGTAGTGATATGGTCGGTACTGACCTATGCCTCAGAGACTAGCAGTGATACTACAGGAAACAAGCACATTTTAGAAGCACGTAAGATGAATACACTAAGGAGAATTTTCCATAAAACAAGGAGAGATCAAATTAGTGAATATTATTGCAGCCAATGACCATGTAGAAATAATTGTTTTCATGGCTTACAGAAGTCTTGTTATCGATGTTCCTATGTTTTTACACTGTAATAGATGATATCGGTCGCAGTGCGACCCACTTAGTTTGCAGTTGCACTTTTCTTCTGGGTAATGGCGCTTCATTAAACACACAAGCGATAGAAAATGCATCAAAAGAAATAAAAGAAGGAAAAATAAATGAGGCAGTCGATGCAATAGAAGGACAAATAAAACAAGCGATAGTAAAGAAAGAATGGAAAAGAAGAAAAGCAAAGCCATGGTTCAAACAAGAATGCTACGTAGCTAGGAGAGCCGCGATCATAGCACTCCACAAGGCAAAACAATCGAAAACACACGAAGACCTACAAGAATACCAAACTACCAGGAGAGCCTATAAACAAACGGCAAAGAAACGTACCAGGCGGAAGAAGAGAAAAAAATCATAGAAAAAGCAGAGGAAAAATGGTATAAAGTGACATCACCAAAACAGCCATCCTTTCCAAGAGATATACCAATACATACGTGGGAGAAAAACACTTTATAGAAGTACTGCAGGCCAAAGAAACGCGCCCAGAAACCACAAGAAGGAAAGAAGCAGTGGAGAAATCCTGCCTCTTCACCAGAGAGGAAGTAAGAAGACACATTGCAAGTTCGAAAAACAAAAAAGCCTGCGGACCTGACGAAATTGCCTTCGAACACCTCAAAGAGATAAAATTAGAAATGATTAAATAAGACAGCTGAACATTCAAACAATGAAGGATTGAGTGAATAAGATAATGTGTGAATGGAATTTGTACGTATCTCGAATTGCACCAGTCAGGATGGTAGCCTATATTAAGAGATATACCGGAGTATGAATGAAGATTAGCTGGAAGACCTAAGAAGCGTTGAAAAAATTCTTGTTTTCTGGACTGAATGAACACGCTGTAAGTCTTAACATCTAACCAGGAAGAGAAGAAAAGGGATAAAAAGTAATTTTATAACATTAAAGGGCGTTAATGGCCTTCAATGTTTTTGATGTTTAGGTACCCTAAAAAAAACACTAAAAATAAGCAGTATGAGATAATGAGCTGCAAAATAAAATAGTGCCAAGTCTGCAGCAGATTCCAGTTTACAGTATGCATATGATCTCTGCTATATTTGTTTCCTAAAGTCACAAATAAAGGAACATATAATAGCAAGATGGAACAATGTGTGGCTCAATAGTACCATAGGTACATTAACAAGACAACTGTTCTTTCCAGGTATTTATGACAGAATAAAATGCAAACATATTGTTCCAAATTTCATATTAACACAATTCCTCACTGGCACGGAAAATTTGGCCAATACCTACAGAGATTCAACATCATAGAAAATGCAAGCTGTAATTGTGGAATTAGCAATCAAAGCATAGAACATATTATATTTGATTGTCCTTTGTTCTGGAACGAAAGATTTGAAATTACATGTCTTCTAAGTAACATCGCCTGTTTAAGTAAACCACCCGTTACAGAAGTGATTATGTCAGAAAATAACTACAGACTTTTTAATGTTTTTATAAATAAAATTCATAAAAAAACTTTAATTTTAGATAAAAGAAAAAATATATAACGACAACAATTTGACAAAATATAACCCTAATGTACCTTAGGTGAAATAGGGTTTATACGTTTTGGATAATAAAAAAATAATAAAATAGTGGGGGTATAACTTGGAACATGGTACCAGTGTGATACTGTTATGTCAATAAGAAAGTGAAGTATCACTGAAATTATTCTTGGTTTAACTAAAACGTAAAGGTTTTATTAATTCCATTTTTTATTCAAGTACATTTCTGTAATTATTATTAGTTGAGGTTTTAGACTCACCACATATTTTTTTATATTTCTTGCAGACTAGTTTCTTTACGCTCGTGTGATTTTGTCAATGCCCGTATTACGGTAGTTTTCCTATAAAAAAAAATTCTCTTGAGCATCTTCTTCATTCAAATTCTTTCTGTCAACATAGTGTCTGTCTGTCTGTGTGTGTGTGTGTGTGTGTCTCTCTCTCTCTCTCTCTCTCTCTCTCTCTCTCTCTCTCTCTCTCTCTCTCTCTCTCTGTCTCTCTCTCTCTCTTCTCTCTTTCTCTTCTCTCTCTCTTTCTCTTTATTTTTCTTTCTTTCTATCTATCTCTTTTTTTCTCTCTCTTTCTCTCTCCCTTTCTCTCCTCTCTCCTCTCTCCTCTCTCTCTCTTTCTCTTTCTTTCTTCTTTCTTTCTTTCTTTCTATCTCTCTATCTATATATCTATCTATCTATCCTTCCATATCTATCTGTATCGCTCTCTTTCTCTCCTTCATTCTTTAATTTTGTTTTTAAGTGACTAGATCTCGGTTTTTCAATGACTTATGTAGGCCTAACAGCAAATTTAAATATTATATTTGATACTATTAGGGGCACGCCGTAGCGTAGGGATTAAGGCACTGAGCTACAAGCCGGAGGGTCGAGGGTTCAAGTCCCGTTGGGGTCAGGATTTTTAAAACTGACCCAAACCCTCTGGCGGCACTATGGCCCTTGGATCGACTCAGCCTCTAATGGAAATGAGTACGGGACCTTGTCCTGGGGGTAAAGGCGGTCGTCACGCAGGGCTGACAATCCGGCTGACATAAAGTGCCGTTTGTCTAGAAAAAGTGGGAGCCTTAACCTCCTACTACCCCAAGGACTTCCAGGCCTGTTGTGGGATCACTTTACTTTATTTGATACTACTCCGGACTCCTGTTATCCATTACTTCTCGTAATTTTCTTCTTATTATTTTGCCTTCGGCATTCCGTTCTGTGATCATTTTCGGAATTCTTCCTTTCCCATTCTTGCCCAAATTATACTGCTTTCCGTTCTTCAATAAATATTCATATATATTTTAATAATCTAATTGTTCCGTTTTTAATTATTTCTCTCCTTGATTTCTTTACTGCCCTGCGTCATTTTTTGTACTCACTAATTTATTAGTGTATAAGTGATCCTGTTGATTTAATTCTGCCCAAATTAATGTGTTTAATGAATTGCTACCTGGCTAAAGACTTCACATATTTTTAACATAAATAACATAAACATTATAATAATGTCAGCTGCTTATTAAAATCAAATACTTATTTTGTATAACAACTACTTTTTTAGCTTCCTTAACAGTTCTCTCCCCTTAAGTTTCCAGGGTTTCAGGAGTTCTGGTATCGGATGTCCAAAATATATTGTACTTGATGATATTACAAGTTGGTTTGATTTAAATTTATAAATTGGATGCAACTTGCGGGAGATTGACGTCTCTTAAAATCCAATGCACGTTAAAAATGGGTCAATGGTTTTTGTGATGTAGCGTAAATGTTTTAATTGCAGCCAAGACCGATGCAATGAGCTGAATATCACGTGACAAATTGCAACGTGAATGTGCATTTAAACTCGGAATAGTGAACTGCTGATGACCTGACTTGTCAATCAACCTGAGATTTATTCGATGATCAGTTACATATAGTTCAAATTATCCATTCTTTATTGCATGTGCCGATTTGAATATGCCATTTGATAACATTTAATTTTAATATAAAATTATTTTAAGAAACATTTTGTTCCGTTGAGCTTATTGTTAAATATTTAAAACAATACAATTTGTACCTGTTGTGGCAGTCGTCCTCAACAAATTATATTTGTATAAAATATTCAGCTAGGCCTGTCTGAAAAAAATCCATTTTCAAACGCTGTTTTGATAGTATAGTGGGTGGATCTGCCACAATAGGTACAAACTTTATTGTTTTTAAATAAGTACAAACATATATTTGACTAAATACCTCTTCTATGGTCTTTGAACTAGCATCAAAGACTGCCGTGCAATTGTGCCACGTTCTCATACCCTCCTCAAGTTAATAATATGCTAATGCCCGGCGTGCGTTGCTAAGCCTAATCATTTATATATTAAGCTAATTAAATTGCATGGTATACGCTGAGACGAACCAAACACGGCGGTTGCTATTCAGTTTTTAATTTCGGATTTCAGGTAAACCTCCACTTCTAATTCTCGGATTTCGTTCATTTTTTGACAATCCTTGCCTCGGTATATTTTAATAGGATGTACTGAGTTTCGTTGTGAAGCATCGAAAACTGTGACCGCTAGAGCGATTTTTCAATTATCACTCCAGGTGAACTCCTACATCTAATGATTTTAGAGGGTCCAACTGTGAATCTAAACCATCCAGAGACCCACTCAAACACATACAAAACATTTAAACAAAATCAGTTCAGTCGTTTAGGCAGTTTTAAATTTTGGATTTCAAGTAAACCTGCATTTATAATTGTCAAATTTCGTTCATTTTTTGACAATACGTACGTCGGTTTAGTTTAATACGATACACTGAGTTTCGTAGTGAAACATCGGAAAATGTGACCGCTAGACGAATATTTTAATTTACACTTCAATTGAACTCCTACACCTAATAGTTTTACAGGGTCTAGTTGTGAACCTAAACCATCGGGGGATCCAATCAGACACACAAAAAATTTAATCAAAATCGGTCCAATCGTTTGGGAGGAGTATAGTGACATACACACGTACAGAATAATTATACATATGTATAAAGAATATCCATTATTTATGCATGTGCAAATTTTATCTTCCCTATCATTTGAGTTAAGTTCAAAAATATATTTGACTATATACCTCTTCTATGGTTCTTGAAGTGTCAGACACTACGTTGCAGTCTTGGACCACGTTCTCAAAAGCTTCTCCGACATGTCCTCCTCAATATTCACCCAGTTAATAATATATTTCTATGTGTGAACATATTTTTAGTTTTATTTATGTTTATTTTCAGCCCCAAATTCCTTAGTGTCACTCAATAGAGTAAACATTTTATTGCATTATTTTCAGAGAAATGAGACAAAAGTTTGGTTAATTTAAAATTATAGGGATATATATTTCATACGTGTTCCAAACGCATTCCATTCGGTATGTATAGGTTAGGAAAGCATCCTGTATTGTCCAGTGACAATGAAGTTCACCTAGTTTACCGGGTAAACTACAAAATCTTGTCACTTGGATCATAACGATAACTTCAAACAGAGGTGAATAAGCTTCATAAAACGAGTGAATACTGAAAATCCTTTTCACCTTGTAGTAACGTTGTAAGAGTAAACCGTTACACTTTGCTATGCTATATTCTCAAAGCAACATTTCTTTCCATTTCTTGTCTGGAGTTGGGAAGCATAAAACACTGTTATTTTCGAATACTTTCTCATTTTTCTTGTGAAGTATAAAAATGCCAAGTATTCGCGGCCGCGTGTGCGTTTATATGTGGAATTCAGGTGACTTTTTAAAACCTTCCACTCGCGCAAACAAATTCTTGGCTTGCTTATTCTTAATGGAAAACGAATTCCAATTCCTTTCAATATGAACTCGGGAATTGAGGGGAAGACTGGCATAAAGGTTTTATGACTTGCGATTATCCTATTCTTTTCTACGTACCTGAATGAAAATTCGCACATTTTTTTTTCGCGTGTTCAAATAGACCTATACTTGAAAAAATCCGTCACGCAGCAATTGGATGAACTGAGTGTATTCTTTTAATATATAGAATAGATTTAGATTTATTTAGCCTGGTGGAATTAAGGCCATGTGGCCTTCTCTTCCACTCATCAGGACAAACATATGTTACATATAAATACAAAAAATTACAATAATAGTCATACTAAACAATTAATTATCTGTCAAATTGAATAATAATGAAAATAATGTCTAATAAATAATACAATAAAATTAAATACAATTAAAATTAAATTAATGATAGAATGAATACAGAAAGGTATAACAGCTCGAATCTACTATACATAAAAAAGAAAAGAAAGAAAAATACAAAGAAAGTAATAAACTATAATGAATTAATCTATCGCTTATTATACAAGGCATTATGTAAATATATTAACAAATCTTAAAAATATTTGTTATTAAATAATGAAAAAACAAATTACAATTTTTTTAAAAGTAATATTAGTGAGTTGTTTCTGTTAATAATTTTATTTTAAATTTCTGAAAGATGGTAAAGTTTGGCAGCGTCTGACATAGGGTGGAAGGGAATTCCATGTTCTGGCAAGAGAAATTGTAAAATATTTCGAATAATAGGTAGCGTGATGAGGAGGGATATAAAGGACAGTGTGCTCAAGGGATCGGGTATCCATTTATGTGTATCAGAGAGTCTAGTGAAGCGGTGTGATAAATAATGAGGTAATGATGTGTGTAATGTTTTATATTCCACAGCATGTCGAAATTAAAACCGTATTTTGGTGGTATGCGGAATATATAGGGTCTTTCATATATTACGCAATTACAAAAAATACAATAGTTAAGTCAAAATGCATCGAAATAAAAATAGCCTACATGTATATATTTTTTATTTTATTTTCATCTACATACACTCCCATTTCTTCTTCTTCTTCTCTCCTTATGACAAATGTATATTCAAGACATTACCAAATTTATTATAGATATAGGAAAATATTGGAAAGGTCATATTTAAAGAATGGAAGACAACCAACTTGCAAAAAGATCTAAAAGAAGATGACCAACGGACGGGAGAAGAACAAGAGGAAGACAAGCCAAGAGATGAATAGACAGTGAATGTACATCCAATACGTCTTCCTCCGAGGAGTGATTTTGGAAATAAACAGGATGAAAATCCTACAAATTATGAAGAAGAAGACACTCCTATTAACTGCGGAAAATTGTATCAGGCTTATGTGCACCTCCACTTCCTGGGCAGGCAGTTACTCGGTCTATGAAGATCGTGATGACTCTCTGTTCATGTCGTTGATGACACGTTGAATTTCAGAACTGTTTGTGGTTTGTTCATGTAGACTTGGACATCACATACCCCATAAAAAGAAATCACATGGAGAAAGGTCACAAGATCTGGGAGACCATTCCAAGTCGCCACGAATTGAGATCACAGACTGAAGGAACTAACTAAAACAATTCTATTAATGTCGAAATTTTAATTACAAACATGTTTTGATTACAAGTTGCATTTTACTCACCTTCACAAACTTCATAATTTAAACATTTAATATTCATATTAGGGCACGCCGTAGTGTAGTGGTTAAGACACTGCGCTACAAGCCAGAAGGTCGAGGGTTCGAGTCCCGGTGGGGTCAGGATTTTTAAACTGGCCCAAACCTTCTGGTGGCAGCATGACCCTGGGGTCGCCTCAGCCTCTAACTGAAATGAGTACCAGACGCTTTTTCTGGGGTAAAGGCGAACGTCACGCAGGGCTGACAACCCGGCTGATACCAAGTGCCGATTGTCTAGAAAAAAAATGGGTGCCTTAACCTCCTACTGCCCCAAGGGCCTCCTGAGGCATTTAGTGGGATCACTTTAATTTACTATTATGTAACATGTACGAGACATAAGAACAGTTAAGTTTCGTAGACTCCGATAGCAGGACATGTGGCATGAATGGGGAATGAAAGACGTGCATGGAAGATTCTTGTAGGAAAACCAGAGTTAAAACGCCCAGTTGCTAGACCAAGAATGAGATAGGAGAATACATTAACTATGATTTGAGGGAAGTAGATTATACAGGGGATGACTAGAAAACATTAGTTGAGGATAGCGATGTATGGAGAGCTTATGTCCGCGCGGCCTTGAACCTGTGGTTTCGATAGGGCCAGTGAGTTAGTTAGTTTATGTAACATGGATAATACACAGTGATTTATTATATTTCTGCAGTACTGTTAACATACTATATTATGTAGTTATCAAAGAAAAATATAGTATTAGCATTATTCGATTCCGCGTCGAAATCGATTGATTGAAGGCATGATGCCCTGGTACAGAGCTTTCCTATGGGGGAAAGAAATTTTCTCATAGAATTTTGCCCAGTATGGGACCGGTGACCATCCAGTATCATGGGGAATTTGAATAGTTACAATAGGTACCTGTTATTGGTTGAGAAAACCAGCTATAACGACTGGAATATCCGACATGCTGACCACATGCCACCCCTATATAGGTTAGATGATCGTCCACCTCTATGATTATCACATTGAAAATGAGGGCACCAGCCGGATGGTAGGCCAGAGGTCTTCTAGGATTATCGCGCCATGGAGTTATTTAGTTAGCATTTATTTATTTATAAACAGGTTTACAATGTAATGAAACATCTTCCTTTGCCCAAAGCTTTTTAAACTTTTATCTTCTTTCTCCACTCTTCTCTATCTTCCCATTCCTATTCTTCCAGACCCGTCTCCCTCAGACCTCTTCTTATATCATCCATCCATTTAAATGTAGGTCGACCTCTCTTTCCTTTCCCAGGTCGAATCCATTGGAAACTCATCTGGGTATAAGATAAAAACTTAAAACATGTACCTTTTAATATTACAACATAGTATAATGAAAAGTTAGACTTATGACAGTGTTTTGTTTCTGTTTCACAAACAACAGTTGACTAGTATAATGAGAAGTTAGACTTAGACTGTCTTTTTGTTTTGGTTTCACACACAAACAGTTGAATAGTATAATGAGAAGTAAGAATATTGACTTTCTTTTATCTTGGTTTGAATAATATAATGAGAAGTTAGACTTCTGACTGTCTTTTGTCTTGGTTTCACACACAAACAGTTGAATAATATAATCATAAGTTAGACTTCTGTCTTTTGTCTTGGTTTCACATACAAACAGTTGAATAATATATACTCTCTAACATATTTATGTTGTCTCTGACATTCTACGTATATGGCCATATCATTAGTTAACATTACACATTTAAATAATATACGGTCCCTGCGGATATCCTGATAATTGTTGGTGAAATCCTGGTGTCCGTGGAGCACATTTCAATAATCACTGTGGTCTATTGTGATGCAAAGTGACATTTAAAATCTCTTCTATTTTAATTTTCTTAGAATCGGAGCTGACTCTTTTTTTCAATCATAATAGTTTTCCTAGAAGTTATGATATTTGATTTTCTTTCATTTGTAAGTACCGCTGAAGTGATTTGAAGTTATCCTTGTAGACATCAAATCTATTCATAATAATAATTAGCTTAAATGTCAATCGTGTGTTTTATATTGATTTGTACAATTCGTATAACATGTCAGCATTAAACGTGACCCGGATTCTAGCCACATAATCAGATTTGTACAATACAGTAAAACAATTTGTACCGCCAGAAGGTCCTTTATGACTCAAGCTGTACTGTGAGTCAAGGATTCTCAAACTTTTTTTGAGATTCGCAGAATAACATCCCTAATTTAGAAGTAGCCCTGCCTCCCTTGGAAGACTATTTTTTTAAGAAAATATTCGTGTAGAAATAAACAAGTCATTTCTCATCGAAGTACAGCCATAGTGTAATATTATTTACATTCTTAATTTAGAGTCCGTGTTGTAATAACACATGTACATGTGAGGCCAGCATCTGGCTGGTAGGCCAAGGACATTCTAGGCCTATCGTGCCATTGAGTTTTTTAACATATTCAACTTAACAGACAGAATCAGAGAATACAAACAAAATTGGTTCGACCACATTTAAAGGATGGATCAAGAACGTATAACAAAACAGTTATTCACATATAAGCCAGAAGGGTATAGATGTATGGGACGACCAAGAGCACGATGGAGAGAGTTTTCTGCATGAGACCAGAACGGGCCTTTTGCAGTTCATTCCGAAGACTAGAACTTGCTATCAAATCTTTAGAGGATGAAGAAAACCTACAACTCAGTGGTATTAATAAGCTGTAGTTTATGCTGATTGTGTATTATTAAGATATTAAATACAAAATTGATACCTGGTAAGTCAGACATCCTCAACTAAATTATTAAACTTCATCAAGTAGTTCCAGTATGGAGGCCTTTCAAAAACAATGTTTCATCTTCTGCATTTTAACTGGTACTGATGTTGTAATAAGTTGAATTTGAAAAGTGTTGATGTATTATTAGGCTATAGCGAGGAGATACTAAGGGCCAAAACTCACATTATTCTGAGTAACACTAAGAGATTAGGGCTGGAAGTAAACATCAATAAACTGAAGGTATGATCCATCCATCCATAGTAATTCTGCCCGAGGGCAGGTCTTTCACTGCAGTCATAGCATTTTCATGCTATGCTTTCAGCTTTACTGGGGAATTGTAGGTATGGTAGCTTCCCGTTGCTTTCCCACACCGGTGAATGATGATGATGACGATGATAATGATAAGGATGATGATGATGATGATGGCCATATGATTTCGGGGACCGTTTGGGCCTTAAAGTTTTCCTGGCATTTGTCTTACAGGTGGGGAAAAACCCCGATAAAAACCTCACCCAGAAAAACTGCCCCGACCGGGAATCGAACCCGGGCCCGCTGCGTGACAAGGCAGCACGCTACCTCGAGACCACAGCTGTGGACGAAAGTATGATAACACATAGAAATAAATCATCATCATCATCAACAATCACGGATTAAGCCCATATGGCTTGTTCCGGTCTCATAGATTCTCATTCAAAAGTTGGATCCATCTCTTCTTCGGTCTACCAACATTCCTGCGTCCTTTTGGTTTGTATTAAGTATAATTTTGGGAATGCGATAGAAATAAACTATATAATGGAAATTGACAGTTAATGACAAATGAGGGGGATTTTCAAGAATTCGCTGATTTCAAATACCTAGAAACATTAATTACAAACTGGAATGAGGTGCACAAAGAAAATAAACTTTGACTCCATTTAGAAAAATGCATGCTATTATGCATTACAGGGACTCTTGTCCTAACTTCACTAAAAAAAATCATTGAACTGAAAACAATATAACACTGTTATTCACCCAATTATATTATACGGATGTGAAAGATGGGCTCTTACTTTAAGGGAGGAAAGAAGTTTACGAATCTTTTAGAATAATGGGCCTAGCAGAGATGAACAGACAGGCGAACGGAGAAGAGTGTACTGCATGATCTATACAGGAAACCGTGTAATGAGAACAATTAAGTCTCGTAGGCTGCTACGGGTAAGACATGTGGCAGGAATGGGGAATGAAAGTGGGGCACGTGCTTTTAAGAGAAGTTGGGACAAGAGTCGCTGTTATGTATAATAGCATGCATTTATATAGCTGAGCCTTTGTTTAATTTCCTTCTGCACATCATTCATATTTATAATTATTGTTCCTGGGCATTTGAATTCAGCCACTTCTTCAAATTCCCCGTAAGCTAATATGTCATTAACTTTCCATTTCCATTACATATTGTATTTCTATAATGATTAATATGAAAAATGGGGACTTTATATAAACATTGAGAAAACTAAATATCTGTGTATAGGAGAAAAAAATGGAAAATATAAATTTCAACAATGGAGAAGAACCTCCATTGAATGAACTTATTTAGGAACAAAATTAGACCATTCAGGCGATAACACAGTGAAAATTAAAAATAGAATCGCACAAACAAAACAAGCAATAAATGCTTTAAACTCTGTTTGTTGGAGCAAGAATATTACAAAAAATAGAAAATTACAAATATATCAAATGATAATTCAGAGTATTTTAACATATGGTGCTGAAGTCTGGCAAATTCCTACCAGGGAAATGAGAAGAATTTTAAGTACAGAAATGGTTGTTTTAAGAAGATTAACTGGAAAATCTAGAATGGATAGAATACGAAATAAAGAAATAAGGGAAATTATGGATGTACAAGAGGAGCCGCAAATTATAAAAAAAAAAAGATTACAGTCGTATAATAATAATAATAATAATAATAATAATAATAATAATAATAATAATAGGTTTATTTTACCTGGCAGAGTTAAGGCCTTGTTTGCCACTCAACCAGGTTTTAAAAAATACAACAAAAAAAATGTCTTACATCTAAATTACAATATACATAAACGATTGCATGTTATAAATACAATACAATTAATATTTATAATGCATTTTGATTTACTCTAGATTTAACAAATTAAATATGTAAAATGTACAAGATATATAAAAAACAAAACAAAAATATTAATGACATAGTATACATTTAAATAAATGGAGAAAAATTATTTATTAGACAACAGGTAATTGTATAAGCGTGACATGGTATGGCCATGTCAAAAGAATGCCAGAGCAAAGATTACCTAAAATTATTATGGAATGGATCCCAATGGAAAGGAGGAAGAAAGGAAAACCAAATAAGACTTGGATAGAAAGTATACAAGCGGCTGTGATTGTCAGAGGATTGGAGGGAGATCAATGGATGAACAGAGAGGAATGCCGTTTGGTTTCCGTAGACGGCAGCAGCTGTCATGATACCGGATGATGATGATGATGATGATGATAATATTTACTTCCAGTCCCAGTTTCCTAGTGTTTTTTTAATATATATTGTGTTTTGGCTCCCAATATTTTTTTTCGTACTGGCAATACACCATTGTTAATGCCTTCCTTAAGTCATTATAGCATTGAACGCATTGAAGAATGGGTGAGCACAATATATTTAATTTGACTATTTAACTCATGCCCCAAATGGGAGTCAATGACCAATCACGTTTCAATGATTTCTGTATTACAACCAATCAGAGACGTGTTTCACGAAATAATTATCAACGTTAGGATTATCATATATTAAGCAAAGCTCCTCCTTTTTAATATTCTGAACAGGTCTGACCGTTATTTTGCAGTGACTGAGCCTATAACAAATACGGCTACCAGATTGTATATAATAGTGCTTACATGTCAACATTTGTAGCAATTGATTATACCACCAAAAAAAGAAACCACTGTTTGCACTTTCTTAAATGTATACGACATCAAAAATGAATTAATATACAGATTGATGTTTTCATTTTTTCTCCACTAGAGAGCATTCTTACAATATTGCGTTCCTTTGGCAATAAATAGTATGATCTGGTTGCAGTGATAAACAAAAGAAGCAGTAGAAGCGTAGGCTACCTATCGTTTCTCATTAGTTTTCAAACATCACCGTTTACTTTAAATATAAAAATATTTTTAAATAACTGTAGTTAAATAATGATTTGTGAGTAAACAGCTTTATTTTATTCGTTAAATAGTCCTAACAAATGCCACTCTTGATTTCCAAATTCTCTAGATAAATTCACTCCTCACTTCGTGAGTCGTGAATTTATCGATAATTTGGAAATCACTCGTGGCATTACTTATGAAAATACAAATATTCAAACATTTGCATATAACCAATCTATGATTGATGATCTAAGGAAATGAGCTTTACGATTTGATCGTCTTAATGGTTTTAAAAGTCGTTATCTCTTTTTTACGGTTAGGTATTTTCTGAGTAATAAATTTCGTATTATGGACTAATGCACTTTGCAGTGAATGGTAGAGATGCCACTGGAATATTATTGGAGCATTATTTTATAATTTTTCATTCTTAATATTGAGTTGATAGTGGTTTACAATCAAATACTCATCACTTCACGAACTTCCATTCTTAGTGTGAGCTTTGAAACGTATTCTAGCTCACGCTTCTCCCTAGGGACTTGCATACCTCCTCATGCTCTATAGAAACCCTAGTCCTTTCTCATATTAACCTTCCCATGACTTCTAACGTATTCAATCGCCACACCGCCCTTATCTTCGAAGTTACTCACTTGTAATTTGATTAGTGCTTTGCCTCTTCACTCCCGAGTATGGGTTCGACCCCGGAAGAAACTTAAATAATTTATTCTTATTTACTTTTCCTTCTTCTTCTTAGCGCTATTTCTTTATTATTTTATCGAATTCCGAAGGAAACTAACTGTACTTATAAAACGACTTTTTAATTTTTTACAATATTCATCGATCGTACTTAATAGAGACCAAAAATAATATATATAATTTATTCTGGCAGAGTTAACGCCATAAGGTCTTCTCTTCCACTCAACAAATTACAAGTAGGTCTATATATATTTGACAATATAGAACAATATATATATATATATATATATATATATATATATATATACACTGTACTAATAGTAAATAATTTAAAATATATTAAATGTTGCAATGGAAATTTCTTGTACAAACAACATTTTATGTAATAATAATGATGATAATAATAATAATAATATAAAAATGATAATAATAGTATAAATATTATAAATTTTACGAGAAACTCAATTATTATATGTACCTTACACTGGGTAATGATGAAGTCGAGGTTAGAGCAAATATAAATTTAGATTTCTTTTAAAAAATGCCAATGTCCGGCAGCCCCTTATTTCTTGTGGTAGGGAATTCCAGTTGCGAGAAGTGAAGATAGTATATGACATGGAGTGATGTGATGTCCTATGTTGCGGTATATTAAGGAAGAGACTATGTTGTGATCTTGTGTTTAAAGTTATGGTTTGAGGATAGATACTGGAAACGGGATGATAAATAATTGGGAGTAGAGGTATGTAGAATCTTAAATAAGAGAACCAGACAGTGTAATTTTCTTCTGTCTTTAAGATGTAGCCATTAAAATTCGTGAAAAATGGAAAAATGTGATCGTATTTTCGGACAATAAATATGAATATATATATATATATATTAAGGGCTTAGGGCAATAACATGATAAGCCACGTACTGTTCTTCTTGAGATATAATGATTTTAATGCTCCAAACTAATTGGGCAGCATTATTTTTAATACATTGTGTGTCTATATGTTTTGACTCATCACTGGCTCACTTACAAATGATTTTATGGACATTTCGATACATTGTTTTGCTATCATTGTAATAAATGACATTTCTTAATAGAATGTGGCTTATCATGTTACTGCCCTAAGCCGTATATATATATGCCAGAAATAGTTATGGAATGGATCCCAATGGAAAGGAGGAAGAGAGGAAGACCGAAGAAAACTTGGATAGAAGGGGTATAAGCAGCTATGAATATCAGAGGAATGGAGGAAGATCAGTGGATGGATAGAGAGGAATGGCGTTTGGTTTCCGGAAGACGGCGGCAGCTGCCATGGTACCGGATGATGATGATGATGATGATGATGAAGATATATATATGTGTGTGTTTGATTTTTTTGCTTTAACATATAAACTTTACAGCGATGTATTCTTGGGGAAAAATACAGCCTAAAACATTAATAAATTACATAACATTAAAATTAAAAATAACTCAAATCAATGCGACTATTTTTTTTTTAGAATTCTTGCTTTTTTACAATAGACATAACTTCAGTCTTAAATAAATTCCTCAGTTCTTTTTTAGACAAAATTCTTTCGAATTCAGGAATCATCCCGTTTAACTTCCTAGAAATTTGAAATATTTTATACACTAAGTTTTACAGAACACCTTTATATGGTGGCAATTCTGTTTGTTAATTAGACAGGATTCCATTTTACACAGGTTAGTTCCGTGATCATGTTTCATAAAACGATTACAATAAATTAACAGCCTTAGATCAAATCTTATTCCACGAGAAAAAAAAAGTTTACTCTAAACACATTCCTTAGATTTAGTCTCTTTTTATTGCATTTTAATATTGACTGACAGCAAACATATGTTGACCAAAAGTGTAGACGATCAAGCATAACTATGCTAAAAGAGAACATGAAACAATGCAAATATTCAAAAACGTATACTCTACTCGTGTCTGGGAACAGTGCCATATAGTGGAATGAGATGAAAAAGCCCATATTACACTGCTCAACATGATTTTTGTCTCATGAGTACCAATAGTTGTACTTAATGCAGTTTTTTATCGTGTTTTCAAATATGTATTCGGAATTTCTCCATCACCCACAGTTTTTTATTTCGATTTCAATTAATGGATTTAAATAATTATTTTTTAATAAACGTTTTTTCGTCCATTTATTATCTTGGCGCAGTGAGCGATGAGCACGGGGAACACTTACATCAGGAGATTTCAGCTATGGAAAAGAGATATCAAAGCAAATCAAATCCTAATATGCTGGCCGATTATTGTTGGACCATCAAGAGGGATGCTCCACAGGCGAAATATAGCAGAAAGTCGTAATTTCTTACTTTCTAGGTGAGTCCGAATGTTCGTATATTGTGTAGTTACGAATGTAGAAAATATTAAAGTGTTTGAAATTATAAATGTCTGTCTCTCGGAAACCTTGCGTGATGGAGAAAAACCGATTCATTTTTGAATTCAGGAGAAAAAATACTATCAGAATCACATAATTTTCTTTCTGAGACAAAAAAAAAAAGTTTATTTTTTGTTGCTCAGTGTTATTGAAGATCTGTGATATAAGGTAAACACAGGTAATTTCGTAAAATGGGCAAACTCGATATTTTCATATACAATTAACATATCCGTGGTTAACATAATTTCAGGGCCATAGCGATGACAGAGCGAGACATTACAAAGCAACGCACACAAAGACCAAGTATGGTAGACGATAATATATTTACTAACTACAGATTCAGGATAGTGTAAGGAATTTACCCATATCACGAATTTACATGACATTACGCTACTTGGAAGCAGGCCGTCCAAGTCTGGCGAACTATAAAAGGAAATGAAATCAATGAAATGTGTATGGAGAAGTGGTGGTATTAAATGTTTTTCTCCCACCTCAGTCTTGGTCTAACAACTGACGTTTTCTCTCTCGTTTTTCTACCAGAAGCTTACATGCACCTCTATCATCCCCCATATGTGCCACATGACCTGCCCATCGCAGCCTACAAGACTTAACTGTTCTTATTATATCTGGCTTCCTGTGCATATCATGTAGTTCATTATTATGTAGTTTTCTCTATTCACCTGTCTGTTCATCTCTTTTTGGCTCAAAATTTTCCTGATAACTTTATTCTCAAATACTCGTAATTTCCTTTTTCGCCCTTAAAGTAAGAATCCATGTTTCACACCCATATAATATAACTGGTAGAATAATAGTTTTATATATTTTCAGTTTAACGTTTTTTGAAAGGAGTTGGGACATCAAGAGCCTCTGTAATACATAATAGCATACATTTCCAGAATTGAGCCTATGTTTAATTTCCTTGTGCATCTCATTCCTGTTTGTGATTATTGTTCCTAGATACATGAAATCAGCCACTTCTTCAAAATTTCCTTCATTTGTCGTCCATTTCCATTATATAACGCATTTCTATGTGTGAACATATATTTAGTTTTATTGATGTTTACTTTCAGTCCCAATTTCTTAGTGTTACTCAATAGAGTGTGCGTGTTGGCCCTTAGTATCTTCTCGTTATCGCTCAATAATACTACATCATCAGCATAAACTAATAGGTTATTAAATAATTAAGTTGTAGGCATTCTTCATTCTCCAAAGATTTTATGGCATGCTCTATAGTCCAGTTCTGGTAACTGTAGCCGTCTTGGTTAATCCTAAGACATGTGGCAGGCGGGAACATTGCCCAGTGGGGAAGGGAAGTAGTAACCATGCAAAAATAATTTTCTTGTTAATAATATTAATAATAATAATAATAATAATAATAATAATAAATTGTTATAAAACAACACTATTCAGTGATGAACACTCCAAACATATAAGTATACATAAGTATACACTATCACAGAGCAATACCCTGTTCACTCTTAAAGCGATCCTCGTCAAAACAAAACCATGTGATCTGCTCGCTTTTCATTGGTTATGGATACCGATGTACGTTGTAGAAGCAATAAGTTCGCGGAAAAGTAGTTCCCTTCATTACATTTAAAATATGTCCTCTGAATATACTTGTTATTCTTCGTGAATGAAAATAATCAAAACTTACAAAATATTCTAAAATATATCTAATCAATAATTACAACTTAAAATAGTTTATTACATATGGGTGATGCATTTGAGCTATGCTTTTGTCGATTCTCATGAAACAAAATAGCGCAAACTTTCGAGTCATTTGTACCTGTGTCGTCATCTCCCTGCCAAAAGTGACAGTAATTGTGGCGCGAATGGCGGAAGGATATTGCTTCTACAACGTACGTCGGTGTCCATAACGAATCAAAAGCGAGCAGGTCACATGGTTTTGTTTTGACGAGGATCACATTTAGAGCGAACAGGGTGTAGTAGATAAAAAAAAATCAACGTGTAGTAACTATTATATTTTCAAAATTAAGTGTAGTTGTTGGCAGCACCTGCAACTCGCCCTCCCCTCTTACCGCACCAAACAACCTAGACCCCTCAAATGGGGCTACAGAAGCTAGAAATGAACTATAATACACAATTGAATACTAGAGGAGATTTATACTATGTCAATAATGTTATCTCTTTTTTTATATATCGTGTACATATTACATTTAATTTGTTAAATCTAGAGTAAATCAAAATACATTATAAATAATAATTGTACTGTATGTGTATAGCATGTAGTCGTTTATGTTTATTTTAATTTAGATGTGAGACTATTTTTTTGTATTTTTTAAAACCTTGTTGAGTGGCAGACAAGGCCTTAAGGCCTTAACTCTGCCAGGTAAAATAAAGCTATTATTATTATAATATTATTATTATTATTATTATTATTATTATTTTGTAACTAGGCTAATTGAAACAGAAGGATATACAGAGACTTAGATCGGAGGACTGCAGGATACACACTACTAGATCACAAAAAGATTGAAGACATCTTAGAAGAATTACACATGGAACCTTTAGAAAACAAAATTTCTGATTATAAGTCAAGATGGATGCAACATGTTCATCGAATGAAAGATCACAGGATACCCAAACAAATGTTAAGATATCAACCTGCAGGAAGAAGAAGACCAGGACGTTCACTCAAAAGATTTCTGGATGGTGTTTCTCTTGAGACCGAAACAGGTCAAAAATTGGCCTAAATTCGTGAATGTACTATGATGATGACAATGATGAAATAGGTTGATTAACTATTTTTAGTTCTTTTTATCGTTCATGTGAAGAAGTAAATCTAATATTGCTATGAACTATGTTCCGACAGAGAATGTGCAAAAGCGAGTAACAAATATTTGAAATACGAGCAGATATTATGATTTATCCTTGTTGAAGCTAATGATTAGGTCATTAATCGATACATGATGGATTTTGAATTGCTCTCCAAAAATTATAATAGCCTAAAGCGAACACACATATAAGGGTAGAGAGCAGGTTTTGTAAGAACAGGTCTCGATGTGCCGGATATCACTCGATTTAATCTCAGATTTCCTCGAAAAACATGCTTTTCTACATTAACTGCAAAAAACATGCTTTTCTACATTAACTGCAAAAAACATGCTTTTCTACATTAACTGCAAAAAACATGCTTTTCTACATTAACTGCAAAAAACATGCTTTTCTACATTAACTGCAAAAAACATGCTTTTCTACATTAACTGCAAAAAACATGCTTTTCTACATTAACTGCAAAAAACATGCTTTTCTACATTAACTGCAAAAAACATGCTTTTCTACATTAACTGCAAAAAACATGCTTTTCTACATTAACTGCAAAAAACATGCTTTTCTACATTAACTGCAAAAAACATGCTTTTCTACATTAACTGCAAAAAACATGCTTTTCTACATTAACTGCAAAAAACATGCTTTTCTACATTAACTGCAAAAAACATGCTTTTCTACATTAACTGCAAAAAACATGCTTTTCTACATTAACTGCAAAAAACATGCTTTTCTACATTAACTGCAAAAAACATGCTTTCTACATTAACTGCAAAAACATGCTTTTCTACATTAACTGCAAAAAACATGCTTTTCTACATTAACTGCAAAAAACATGCTTTTCTACATTAACTGCAAAAACATGCTTTTCTACATTAACTGCAAAAAACATGCTTTTCTACATTAACTGCAAAAAACATGCTTTTCTACATTAACTGCAAAAAACATGCTTTTCTACATTAACTGCAAAAAACATGCTTTTCTACATTAACTGCAAAAAACATGCTTTTCTACATTAACTGCAAAAAACATGCTTTTCTACATTAACTGCAAAAAACATGCTTTTCTACATTAACTGCAAAAACATGCTTTTCTACATAACTGCAAAAAACATGCTTTTCTACATTAACTGCAAAAAACATGCTTTTCTACATTAACTGCAAAAAACATGCTTTTCTACATTAACTGCAAAAAACATGCTTTTCTACATTAACTGCAAAAAACATGCTTTTCTACATTAACTGCAAAAAACATGCTTTTCTACATTAACTGCAAAAACATGCTTTTCTACATTAACTGCAAAAAACATGCTTTTCTACATTAACTGCAAAAAACATGCTTTTCTACATTAACTGCAAAAAACATGCTTTTCTACATTAACTGCAAAAAACATGCTTTTCTACATTAACTGCAAAAAACATGCTTTTCTACATTAACTGCAAAAAACATGCTTTTCTACATTAACTGCAAAAACATGCTTTTCTACATTAACTGCAAAAAACATGCTTTTCTACATTAACTGCAAAAAACATGCTTTTCTACATTAACTGCAAAAAACATGCTTTTCTACATTAACTGCAAAAACATGCTTTTCTACATTAACTGCAAAAAACATGCTTTTCTACATTAACTGCAAAAACATGCTTTTCTACATTAACTGCAAAAACATGCTTTTCTACATTAACTGCAAAAAACATGCTTTCTACATTAACTGCAAAAAACATGCTTTTCTACATTAACTGCAAAAACATGCTTTTCTACATTAACTGCAAAAACATGCTTTTCTACATTAACTGCAAAAAACATGCTTTTCTACATTAACTGCAAAAAACATGCTTTTCTACATTAACTGCAAAAACATGCTTTTCTACATTAACTGCAAAAAACATGCTTTTCTACATTAACTGCAAAAAACATGCTTTTCTACATTAACTGCAAAAACATGCTTTTCTACATTAACTGCAAAAACATGCTTTTCTACATTAACTGCAAAAAACATGCTTTTCTACATTAACTGCAAAAAACATGCTTTTCTACATTAACTGCAAAAAACATGCTTTTCTACATTAACTGCAAAAAACATGCTTTTCTACATTAACTGCAAAAAACATGCTTTTCTACATTAACTGCAAAAAAATTTAGCCATTACAAACACCTTTCAAAAAAACTGGTTGTAACAGTATAATATTAATATGTATACTGCTCGGGCATTGATTAAGTAATGTTGTAAATCAGCGATCCTACTGGTGACCATTGTAATCTTGTAGTATGTTGTACAGCAGGATTTTAATATCATAATAAATATGAAAGTTAAAGTTAATAATTTTGTATTTTAAAATTCTTTTGTTATTTAAATATAACTTAAATAAAGAAAAAAACATTAAATAATTCATTGTTGGTTATTGTTGAATAAAAAGTCTCAGTAACAATTAAAGAAATTGTACTACATAATAGTTCTTGTAATAATGCTTTCAAAAATTGTTTTAAGTCATTGTTGTCAAAATTATAAATCCTTCTGTTATAACTGTAATTAGAACACCTGCCTAACTTCATATTCTTAAATGAAAGTAAACTAAACTCTGATTGGATGTTAAAACAATCAACTTTTTGATTTAACAAATCAATTTAAACCGTATATTTAAATAACTATTAACCAATAGAATTTAAAATACCATCTTGTGACGTAATAACGTTCTTTAAAATTATAAATGAATTACATTAGTCATTCTTCATACAACTTTCATCAAAGATAGGAGCAGTTGAGTTCTTCTGATTAAATGTGATATTTAATACAAGAAGAATAATTGATTCAAGAAAAGAAAATAATTTAATTTTAATTGACGGTGAAGAATAATACCACCTACATTTACTTAATCTGCTGGGAACTTTAAGAAGTGAATAAATGTGAAATTATTCCTACAAGAAACAGTTTTCAGTGATTTTAAAGTGTTTTCCTATCCAGTGTACCAACTACCGACCCTAAGAACAGAAACCGCTCTACCAAAAACTAAACCCAACCTGAACCAGTAATTATTTTTGGGACACCAATCCTTCTTCAAAATGTTACTACAACATCGGGCATGAAGAGAATTACTGCTTCAATTTGGGACAAAGCTAAATACTTATTCAGTTGTGGAGCAGCTTTTGTTGTATAAATATTGTGCCAATATTACTGTCTTCTTCAAATCTTTAATATTGAAAATCTCAAAATTGTAATATTTTGTGAATATATCTAAATATTTTCAAACTTACAGACCGAATAATTAAATATAGGAACGTCTGGAAAGAACATGTTAATAGAATGCCAGAAGAAAGATATCCAAAATTATTGATAAATTACACTGGTCAACATGATTTTTGTCTCATGAGTATCAGTAGTTGTACTTAATGCAGTTTTGTATCGTGTTTTCAAATATGTATTCGGAATTTCTCCATCGCCCACAGTTTTTTTATTTTAATTTCAATTAATGGATTTAAATAATTACTTTTTTAATAAACCTAGATTTTTCTATAAATATAGGGGCTTCATCTCATCTCATCCCTCGACCCAACCCTGAGTTGGACACGAGTTGAATGTAAAAATGTATATTTTATTAATAATTCCAAATGTCAACCTAGGGGTCTCGGCCCACAGTTTAGAAACTGCTCCCATAATGGAGTGTAAGTGCGGAAATACGGGAGACCTTGCCTTGTCGCACCTTCATTGTTGAATTACCCAGAGGCGCGTCATTTGGCAGCAGATGCACATTTCTGGAAACATTTATAGTGTAGACATCCGCAGTTCCTCTTTTATTGCGAAATGATTTGAAACCACTCTAGGAACAACTGCAATTATGTGCACCTTATCTATCTTTAGAATATCACTCCCTGTACAAATGTTCCTCTTAGCTGTAATAAAGTGTCTTCCATTTCTACTAATTAACCAACTCACTGGCAGTAAGGAGCCAGCAGGTTCATGGCCGCGTGTACATAAACTCTCTACACGTCCATATCCCTATATTTTCAAATCAACTCCGCCAAATCTAATGTTATTCTTCTCTATTGAGGGCTGTCCATCTGATTCCCTTACAGAAAATTTCCACTGCCTTTTCTGATTCCCCATTTTTGACACATGTCCTGCCCATCAGGTTCTCATAAAGATCACGTACCTCATTATTGAATAAAATTGTCATTATTCTTCTTCTGTTTCTTCTCCATCGTTTGCTTGGCCGTCCCAAAGATTTTTTTTCCATGTGGTTTGTAGGTGTTGATCTTTTTGGGTAACCTTGCATTGTCCATTCAGTCTAAATGTTCTTTCCATTGGTATTTGTGCTCCTCTAGTTTATCGATTATTAAAATTATCTCCAGTTCATTTCTTATTGATTCATTGTGTAATCCTTCCATGCGAGTACATACTTTTACGGATCTTAAAATTTCATTTCAGTGGCTTGAATGTGTGACATATCTTTTTTTGTAAGTACCCAAGATCTAGATCCATATAAAAGAACAGGAACAGCCATAATTTTTTAAAACCATTATTATTATTATTATTATTATTATTATTATTATTATTATTATTATTATTATTATTATTATTACTTAATTTTCTCATCAAATTTTGAATATATATTAAAAGTAATAATAATAATAATAATAATAATTCTCTTTAGGTTTCTTTTTATCATTGTAAATTTTTCAGTAGAATGAGGAGATGCTTTAGACAGGAACCTCTGGCGACAAATCACTTTGTGTGAAGGGGAAACACTGTATTATGAAATATTTCTAAATAATAATAATAATAATTTATTTAGCCCTATATACAGATTTTCAATGTTTACACATCTTTCCGTGCCTAAAGTTTTATTTTCCTTCTCCACTCGTCTCTATCCATCCACTCCATGTCCTCCAGTCCTCTTGTTCTCATTACAGTTCTTATTTCTTACATCCATTAGTATCGAGGTCTTCCTTACCTTCTTCCAGGTGGACACCATTCCAATGTTTTTTCTGGGTCGCCTTTCTTCTTACATTCGTCGTATGTGCACATACCAATTTAATTGCTTGTATCTTATGTAATCTGCTATTCAATATGTAATATTCATTTTTTCTCGTATGGCAGTGTTTCTTATTTTTAATAATAATAATAATAATACAGAAATACAATGTCTTACGGTACAGAAAGATGGGAATTAAGATGAGGATATCATCGTCATCCGTCACGAATTTGGCCTTTGTAGACCTGTTTAGTGGTCTTTTAAGAGGTCTTCCTAGTCGACAAAGTCCTTTGGGCTTATATTGCACCATTTTTGGGATTCTTGAATTATCCATTCTTTTTACATGGTCTAGCCAGTTTGATTTTAATCTGTTGCGTGTTTCTTGTACTGATTCTACTTCTAATTTCAAATTTTCCATTTTTTTTTTTCCGATCCAAACGAGTGTATCCTGCTGTACTTCTGAGAATTTGGATATGTAAGTAGTAAATTAAATCCTGGACAAATAGATTTTTATAGGCGTTCAGTTGAAATTTCTAGAAGAGATAAATGAGAAACAGTGTATTTAAAAAAAACTAATATTCAAACTTCAATAAAAAGTCCTATCGCAATTTAAGCACTCTAACCAATGCTCAAATATAAATAGTAAGCTCTAAAATTCTGAAGTATATGTGGTCTCAAGGAAGCGTGCTGCTTTCTCACGCAGCGGGCCCGGGTTCGATTCCCGGTCGGGACACGCTCCTGGGTGAGGCTTTTTCAGGGTTTTTCCTCACCTGTAAGACAAATGTCAGGAAGCTTAGGGCCCAACGGTCCCAGAGAATCATCCGGCCATCATCCTTATCATTATCATCATCATCCTTCACCGGTGTGGAAAGCAACGGGAAGCTACCACACCTATAATTCCCTAATAAAGCTGCAAATCATAGCATGAATGCGAAAGACCTGCCCTTGGGCAGTACTATGGATGGATGGATGTATGTATGTGTACAGTTAATTAGTACATACTCTATGTTGCCTGCACTGGAACGCAACTTTGTTTTTGCTTAGAATATTCATTAAAATCAATATGGCTGTCACGTCTTCATGCTAAGTATATATATACTAGAAGTCCCGGCCACGCGTTGCTGTGGCTAAGGTATACGTTAAAAATATAAATTAAGTTGCTGCCTTTCAGCCAGATTACTTAAAACAAATACTTACACACGAAATTAATAATATTGAAAATAAAATAAACACTGAACACACTTAAATTATGAAATAATCAATACTTGTAATTGAATTGAAATTCGCGGTTGCAACAAAAAGCAGAGCATCTGGATCTCTCTTTGTTAAATAATAAACCAATTACCTTACACCGTCATCTGTTAGAATCGTATGGAACTCACAGATAATTATAACTCTTTGTTAAATAATAAATAATTTGCAATAAAAAATAATGCGACTATAAATTTAGTTATAAACTACCCTAAGTCTCAAGTTGGATCAAACTGCACACAATGTGCAAAATTTTATTAAAATCGGTTCAGTAGTTTAGGATTCCATCGCGGACAAACAACGTGACACGAAATTTTTATATATTAAGATATCATAGAAAAATAAAGTTGAAATAATCGTTAGATAAAATGTAAAAATCAAATAATTTAGAAAATGGAACCCTAAGAATAAAATTTGACAGGAGTTGTTGAAGGAATTAAATAGTCGCTTCACATTTTTTGAAGAATAGCCAAATCATTATACCAATGAAGATTTCTTATCGTTGAACAGGCCAGGATCAATTGGAAGATATCACGTTGTACAACTTGTAAAGTCACTAGAAGGTGAAGGAATAAGAAGAATAAGAGCGGCTCTCTGAAGCTGTGTTGTAAGAGATTATTTTATTAAGAATAATTTATTTTGATTCTTTAATTTGAGTAAGGACTTGTGTGATTCACCCTTCCGTTATGCATGGAGCGGCTGCCTGTGTCTAGGTGGCATATTAACAAGGTTTGCGTGTGCAATGCATTGCCAGCAACAATAGCATATGTGCATCAGGGTTCGATACACCCAAACATTGTCATAAGTTAATTGTAGGTCTTTAATCCAAGATGGTCATACACAGCATCTTTTCATGATCATCTATAATCATTCGTCCAACTAATTTTATATAAATATATGTCCACCGCTGTGGTCTCGGGTTAGCGTGCTGCCTTGTCACGCAGCGGGCCGGGTTCTATCCCCGGTCGGGACAGTTCTTCTGGGTGAGGTTTTTATCGGGGTTTTTCCTCACCTGTAAGACAAATGTCAGGAAAACTTTAAGGCCCAAACGGTCCTCGAAACCATATGGCCATCGCAATCATCATCATTCATATTCATCTTAGGTTAAGTTTAGGATTAGGACTCTCCTGGCGCACCACTATCATCATCATCACCCATCACATCATCGGGGCAACGTAACCCCGCCTTCCAGGCGCCCCAGCCTCAGAAGTGGGTTACAATTACGCCATGCCAGGAGAGAAACCATGAAGCATGGTGATGATATGATGGCCACATGATTACGGGGACCCTTTGGGCCTTAAAGTTTCCTGACATTGTCTTACTAGTGAGGAAAAACCCCGATAAAACCGAAAAACTGTCCCGACCGGGGATCGAAACCGGGCCCGCTGCGCGACAAGGCAGAACGCTACCTCGAGACTACAGCGGTGGACATATAATATATATATATATATATATATATATATATATAAGGAAGCTACCACACTTATAATTCCCTAGTAAAGCTGCAAAGCATAGCATGAAAATGCTATGATTGTACTGAAACACTTGCTCTCGGGCAGAATTACTATGGATGGATGGGTGAATACATATATCCATCCATAGTAATTCTGCCCGAAGGCAGGTCTTTCGCTGCAATCATAGAATTTTCATGCTATGCTTTGCAGCTTTACTAGGGGATTTTAGGTGTGGTAGCTTCCCGTTGCTTTCCACACCGACGAAGGATGATGATGATAAGACGAATATGAATGATGATTGCGATGGCCATATGATTTCGGGGACCGTTTGGGCCTTAAAGTCTTATAGGTGAGGAAAAACCCCGATAAAAACCTCACCCAGAAAAACTGTCCCGAGCGGGGATCGAACCCAGGCCCGCTGCGTGACAAGGCAGTACGCTACCTCGAGACCACAGCGGTGGACTACATATATGTACTAAGGAATTAAACATAGGCTCAATTCTGGAAATGCGTGCTATTATGCATTACGGAGACTCTTGTCGTCCCAACTCATTTCAAAAAACGTTAAACTGAAAATATATAAAACTATTATTCTACCAGTTATATTATATGAATTCGAAACATGGACTCTTACTTTAAGGGAGGAAAGGAGATTAAGAGTATTTGAGAATAAAGTTCTTAGGAAAATTTTTGGACCAAAGAGAGAACAGACAGGCGAATGGAGAAAACTACATAACAGTAAGGTCTTTATAGGAAGCCAGATATAATAACAGTTAAGTCTCGTAAAGTGCGATGGGCAGGACATGTGGCACGAATGGGGAATGAAAGACGTACATGGAAGCTTCTTATAGGAAAACCAAAGGAAAAAGTCTAGATTATTGACCAAGAATGAGGTGGGAGAATAACATTAACCATGAATTGAGGGACATAAGCTGTTCATATATCCCTATCCTGCTCTAATGTTTTCCAGTCATCTCCTGCATAATCTACTTTCCTCAAATCATGGATCATAATGTTATTCTCCCACCTCATTCTTGGTCTACCAACTGTGCGTTTTCCCTCTGGTTTTTTCTACAAGATGCTTTTATGCTTATACTTATTTATCTACTTGTGTCTATATACTTACCTGCATGTATCATCCATATCTATAATTGTATCTACATATGTCGATGTACTTAATCTAAATGTGTGTACTTCAATATATCTACTTATCTATATCTATCTACCTACGTACATTTACGTATCTACATCTTCTTACATGAATACATCTATCGGTCTAATCTAACTGCCTAACTCACTGGCACTATCGAACTCATAGGTTCATGGACGCGCGGATATAAGCTCTCCATACATCCCTATCCTGAGCTAATATTTTCCAATCATTCCCTGTAGAATTTATTTCCCTCAAATCATAGTTAATGTTATTATTTCACCTCATTCTTGGTCTACCAACTGGACATTTTCCCTCTGCTTTTCCTACAAGAAGCTTCCATGCACGTCTTTCATCTCCCATTCGTGTCACATGTCCTGTCCATCGCAGTCTACGAGATTTAACTGTTCTTATTATATCTGGCTTTCTATAAAGATCATGTATTTCACTGTTATGTAGTCTTCTCCATTCACCTGTCTGTTCATCTCTCTTTGGTCTAAAAATTGTCCTAAGAACTTTATTCTCAAATACTCGTAATCTCCTTTCCTCCCTTAAAAGAGTCTAATCTATAATCTTAATTAAGGCCTATATCTACATATGTAGGTATATCTCTTATCTTCGTTCAACTGTTGAAAAAAATGACATTTTTATATATCTAAATATGATTATTCATATCTGAATCTGTCTTATTTCATTTTTTTTTTTATTTTCCCGTGTATTATA